>VXBZ01000168.1:2006280-2055665 GCA_013399135.1 Heliornis fulica | reverse complement strand
AAAAAAAAAAAAAAGAGGCCCTTCTTTAAGGCCTGATCCTGCTCTCATTTAAGGCAGAGACAAAATTTCGGTGTTTGCAGGGATACAGGCATGAAGCCTAACCACAGAGTCAAACTCACTGTAGAATTAAATACAGGCTGGGTAGCATCAACTACTCCTAACACTGCTGGCACCATAATACAATCCTGTGTTAAGCATTGTACAATGCTGAGGTCTGCCAGACTGTAATGGTTTGGGCTAACAATGCTCTTTCCAGCCCCATGTGAAGATTTCTGACAGTGAGGCAAGGGCTAAACTGGCTGTTTCTCATGTTAAAATAGTCTTTTGATGATTCACTTGGGGCAAGGAACTTCGAGCTCGGCCTGCTTTATTTCTGGGGTCAACCATGTTCCACCAAAG
This sequence comes from Heliornis fulica, assembly GCA_013399135.1. NCBI lineage: Eukaryota > Metazoa > Chordata > Aves > Gruiformes > Heliornithidae > Heliornis > Heliornis fulica. The sequence goes on along the minus strand of VXBZ01000168.1, from coordinate 2,055,266 downwards.
TGTTGCCGAATGAAAATCCTTTCCAAGATTGCTCCGTCCATATGCTCAATGGGCTGCAGTTTTGAACTGCTGAGTTTGGTCAGGCACCGTGCATCACAACGCGTACAGACGCGGCTGCTAAAAGGGAAGGTGCTTCAGTCGAGTTTGCAGCCAAGTGGCTGCCTTGCAATGCATGTGCATGTATTTACGCAGGTATGTACGTATATGTGTGTGGCTGTCGTTTATTTGGTGCAGGCAGGCAGGCAGGAGTACGGGTAAGTGGACAAAGAGCTGGGCTAGAGAACTCAAGGAACTTACGTTCTGTTCTTGGCACGGCATCAGGTTTCCTGCATGACCTTGTATAAGTCACTTATTCTGTCGTGCGCCTCAGTCGTCCTCCTCTGTAAGAACTTTCCTTCCTTCCAGTAGTGCTATAAATTGCGTTAATGCACACCAAGAAAGAATTGGCCAGGGGGGAAGAGGGGAGGGGTGGGCATTAAAGGAAGGCTTCCTTGATATTGTGAAGGCTCTCGCTTCCTTCCAGGTAACTTTAACTGAAGAACAACTGACACATCCAGTAATCACTGTTGGATTGTAATGGGGCTCAGAGGCACTAATCATAAATTAGGAACCCGTTGTGCTAGGTGCTGTGTGAGCAAGGACCAAAGTATGACACATTTGGCCTCAAAATCATCAGCAGCAGGATTTTCATAATGCTGTGAAAATTGAAGCCAGCGTTGCAGGTCCTTGTGCCCAGTGCTTGTTTTCCTAGGGTTTTTATTTTCAAGGGTACAGAGTGTGAACTCAAACACAGGCACCGAGAGTTTTAAGTACTCCTCTGATAGGAAGCCTGCTGCCCTCTCCTTTAGCTGCTTTCTGTAACAAGTGAAATCTTGTTGGCTTCTGGATTGGGCTTTTATCAGGGAGTTAAAGCAAAAGTCAGCCTGTTGCCTTTAAACTCCAGCCCTGATCCCAGTGAGTTTGCAGAGGGCTGAGAGGCTTTGAAAAGAAAGGCAGGGTTTTTTTTGGTCACCTTTGACACACAAACATCCCTGTAAGTTACCTTTTTGTTTATTCCGCTGTAAAACTCCCAACAGGCTGCTTTCAGGGTGCTTACCTTCCATAGCATGGAATATCAAGCAAATTCCATAGCATGGAATATCAAGCAAATATATCCCTTCAAACTTTGGAATTCAGCGAGGTAGAATTAAAATCATTGACCTTTCATTCTCCTTTCCTCTTAGCCCACCTCCCTAACACACAGTTTCCCTTTAATAACTTTAAAGAAGCACATCTGCATTTTTTTGCCACAAACACTGCAAAAAGCATTAAGGTTTTTAAGGTAACCTTGGCAAAATCCAAATTAGAAAACATACTGTAGCGATTCACATTTAACCTCCAAGTTATTTCAGAGTGTAGCTGACAGCCTGCATTCTTCAGAACTTTGTGTTGTTTGCCTTTTTCTTTCCCTCTCTCTCTCTCCATGAGCAGCAGGATGAAAATAATTAAAAAAACCCTCCAACAACAACAAAAAAAACCACCCCAACCAACCAACAATCAAAAACCCAAGACAAAAAAACAAACAAAACCCCAAAAAACAAAACAACAACAAAAAAGTGAATAGGATTTTTTTGCCATCAGGAGCCCAATACATAAAAAACACATGAAGAACTAGTTCCTTTTCTGGCCCTTGAACTAAGAAGAGACATATTTGTTGCAAGTTTAGAATAGCTCTCTCAAATCAACAACAACAAAAACCCCAGGGGTTTTGTTTTGTTTTGCTTTTAGAAAAAGTTGTGTAGTTTATTACTTGATGATTTAGATCTTCAGTTTCCTCCCTTCCAGTCAGGGCCATTCAACCAAAACAGAGCCTTCACTGTTTTAAGTCATCATGGGACCATCACCATTTCCCAATGCTCCCAGTACTGCTCCAGAGCTGTCGGAGAGACAAAAGCAGTTTGGGGAGCAGGGTGGACGACGGACCCCAACAGCAGTGTGGAGCCAGTTAGTCAGGATGGAAGGCATGGGTTTGGCCTCACTGAGAAAGCAAAAGCAAGAGAAAGATGCTACAAAGGAAAGGGGTGGGGTTCTGTTTTTCTCAGAAACGTGCTGCTCTGTAGGACTCTGCCTTTTATTTTTGGCACAAATTGCTGTAGCAAATTATATAGCTTATCAGATGTGGTTTGTTAGGCTCAGTAAAGAAACCACTGCAAGGACTTGTTTTCCTTGTTGTCTGCACCCGATTATGAGATCGGCACAATCAGATTCCTGATGTTGCACAGGAACAAGGTTGAAACTCCATGGACCTTGTTTTTCCTGTAACCAAATTAAGCATGATTGGGTTACAAACCAATTCAGAGCCCGGTTGGGTTGGTTCTCTCCTGACTTTAAGCAAAAGTAGCCTTCCTGTTCACCTTGATGCACAGGGATTTACTGGTGAATAGGGAGCTACGTGTTGATTCAAATCACGGCATAGGCCCTCACAGCTCCTCTTAAAACAGCTGAACAGGGAGCAACTTGCCCTTGCTCCAGGGATGCATTTGGCCCCTTGCTTAGGTGTGAGAACCCACAGACTGAAGGATCAACTCCTACAAGCCCCTGTTTACTTCTCTGTAGTTCAGACCAGCCCTGAAGGATGTAAACATGAATTAGAGAAGGTGCAGAAGGGGTTTCAGAGTACATTAATAAACAGAGCTTAGCTATGGCACCTAGGAAGCAGATACATGTTTCATTCAGTTCTCCCAGCTATTGGAAAAATAACCTTTGGTGAAGGGGTGGGCAGCAAGGAGATTAACACCATGAATTAAATCCAGTTGCATCCAGATCCATGTACGGTGCCTCTCCCACACCAGTAAGACTCTCACCACTGAAACGGCATAACCTGTTTGCCCTGATACCCGTCGTGCCTGGTGAGCAGATCTACTCGGTGGTGCATGGCTGGTGCCAAAGGTAGAAAGGAACAAGAGGAAAAAGATAAGCCAACTACAAAATCCTCAGCCACCCATCTGTTTTCAAGGGAGGAGAGAAAATATTTTATTTTCTACCCGTAAAGAAAAATGGATTCATGTCACATCCTTCCTTGATTATCCCCAGCATTATGCAATTCAATAGATTTGCTGTCTTGATTAGACGGGCAGAATAGAATTTTAATTGTGAGTATCTGGAAGGCAAAATGGAGAGATTTGTTTGAAAAAATTGGGAGGCAGCGGCGTTATTGGAAAGCTGAGCTTTTTATAGTCAGTCTTTCTGCTTCATTCAACCATCTGCCTTTACTTGTGCTCTGCTGCTTGGGGTTGAGAAGTTGCTGGCTTTAAAGATGAGCCGCAAAGTTTAACCAGATAAATAAATGTGTGTAAGATCTCTCCCTGCTAGCAGAACAGCCTTCAGCATTCCAGCTACATATGTTGACAAAAAGAATGTTTTAATTCTAGCATTATTTTTACTGTTTATCAGACAGAAATGATGCATGTAGTTGCTTGTAGAAGTCACAGTAAGGGGAAAGTCCCTTCAGAAATGCCTGAGAAATGTAGACCAACGAAACTATTTTACTGGGGGGCAAAGAGAGAAATTAATTATATATATATATATATATATATATATGTGCATGCTTATAGATATATCGGGAGGAAGGGGAGTTGGCTGGCCTAGGGTAGTGTTTGTGGGTCAGAGAGAAGGTACAAGCACCTGAGTCAGAAGCCAATGCTAATTTAAGGAATTTGGGGCTTAGTTAATGCCAGAAATCAGAGAGGAACTCAGTACAGGACCAGGTGAAAGAAAACGTGGCTTTTCTGANATATATATATATATATGTGCATGCTTATAGATATATCGGGAGGAAGGGGAGTTGGCTGGCCTAGGGTAGTGTTTGTGGGTCAGAGAGAAGGTACAAGCACCTGAGTCAGAAGCCAATGCTAATTTAAGGAATTTGGGGCTTAGTTAATGCCAGAAATCAGAGAGGAACTCAGTACAGGACCAGGTGAAAGAAAACGTGGCTTTTCTGATACCTTAATTCTTACATCAGAGATTAAATGTGTCGGTCCTATTTACTGGCTAGGTAGGTGGGGCAGTAAAGCCAGAAGTGCAGGTCGACACGGAACTGTTTGAGCCATATGTGGTAGTCTCTGCTATGGATTCAACCCATTCTGAGGCATTATTTTTAGACACTGATTTTTACTGAGGTCCAATTGTGTCTCTGTCTTTTTGATCACAGAAACTCCGGTGACAGAAAACATCAGTTCCACAGGTTCATACATGGATTGTCCAGAATTTGAATACACAAAATTCAGCCCAAACAGTCCGTCCTGTGAGATGTGTAAGGTCCCTGATTTAATTCACTACAAGCAGGCCCTTAACCATTCAGTGGTGCGCTTTCTCACTATGAAAAGCTTTAAAAGTATGTTGGGCTTGTTCCAATGGGAAAAACAGTTGCAACTGTAAACAGTTTGGTGAGGCTGGGAAAATGATCCCTGCCCAGATCTAACCTTTTCCAAAGGTGGAATAAATATGAAAACATCTTGGAGTACACTGTTGCTAAATTGGAGTTTTCAGCATTTTATTCTTGTCTATAACATGACCCACCGGGATCCTAGAGTCAGTCTAGTTAATCTAAACATCTGAAAACTCAGGAAGCTTAAACTTTTTGATCTGAAAAATTATGCTCCTAAGGCTGTTCAGCGTAAGATTTCAGGAATACCTGGCTTGTTGCTGGAAATATTTGGGGACACCATGTTGTTATCTGCCTTTGCTACAGTCCTGGCAGTGCCAGCTGAGACTGGCTGGCATTCAAGCACTGTCCAGTAACACGGACACCTTTGTTTCAGCTATGGATGCCCGCTTTTTCAGTGACATCTGGCAGTGCTTTTCATCAACCATGTCTGCAGGTGGGAAAGGCTTGTCCAGTTTTTACATTGGCCTTGCTTGGTGTCATCTCTGCATGTCACGCGAGGTGCAGCCAGTAACTGAGACATCACTACTTATCCACCGCTTTTCACTTTTGTAGGTCTGCAACTATGCTGGCTCTTGCGAGGATTGAAATAGCTGCACCATCACAGGCTAACAGTAAAGAGGAACACATGTTTTTACAGTGGTCAACTTACCCATCACATTTTACTTACAATGTTTTTTTTCTTATCTCAATGAGTGAACTGTTCCTTTAGGGACTGTGCTCATACCTCACGTGGAGATTTCTTTACTTCTTGAAGGACTGTTGCAGTGAGAAGGTAGAAAGCACTTTTACAACAAAGAGTAAAGGAGTGGCTATAGAAATGGTCATGAAACTTCATACATAGTATATGGCCTTTCACTGTTGCCAAAGCACCTGTAAATCTCATTTCAAAGCAGGCATAACAGACAATTTGGGACTGACTCGAGGAAATACTTAAGATTTTCCCTTATATAGTAAAGCAATTAAGTATCTGATTATCTTCAGCCATGCCTTTTACCTAAGTATTTATTTGAGTGTATACTCTGCTAAGCCTGATACTGAACAAGAAATGCTCATCTGAATTTAAGTCACTTGCCTGAGAAGATCAAGATAATATTTCAACTGATTAATCGGAGTTAAGGGTTTCTCCTTAGCAATACGAAGGACACGCTGGTACAACTGAATTCAAAAGAACTGCAAATGCTTCCTGCTACCTCCAGAAAATGATGCCTTTTTCCTAGGGATCTCTACCAGGGCTTCCATGCCCGATGCCAGGCACCTGCATATGGAAATGTCATCTGCCATGTTAAAACCCTAATCAGTTACTGTTATTATAGGGGTTAAAGAAGCAAGTCCAGAACCTGAACATGCATGAGCGAAATCCCACGTGCAGGTAGCAATGGGCCGTGCACAGCACCAAAGAAAACCTATGGTCCAGCTGTTCCACGGCCTCTCTTTTCTGCGCCCCACAGAATCAGTACCGCTGTGCTTAATGATAACACTTTTCTCTAAGTACACAGAAATAAAAGTTAATTTTAGAGTCTGTCAAGCGTAAAAGAGAGAGAGAAAAGGAAAAAAGCACTGCGGCAACCTTCCATTTGTGGACTTTCCGAATTTTTATTCTAAACATGAGTCTATCATCATTCATGGAAATACCAGCTTAGCACTGTTGAACAGCAGTCTGTTTCTTTGTATTTACTTTGCCCCTTCATATTTTCTTCCATTAAAGTTTAGCAATGTACACAAACAAACTGCAATGAGAAAGAAAGAAAAAAAAAAGACAAAAATGAAACCCATAAAAAGGTAGGCAATAGAAGTGACCTTTGCCACTCCTTTGATAGTATTTTGCACATTTCTCTGCTAGTGGCTAAGGTTCTGGGGTTTTTTTTTACACTTTCAGGCAACTGTAGATGATAACATGAATAAAGTTGTTTGGTGTCTCATGAATTTAACAGAAACATTTTAGAGGCAATTATTGCTCTTTCTGGAGTGTACTTTAATTTAGAGATGGAATTTTTTCTGTGATTTATGTAGCAGTATATTTTATACCATGTATGGTATGCTTTTAAATGTGCCTCCTCACACATACACATATTTGAAACGTTTGCCTTCATACACACACTTGCACAAACATAAATACCTGAAACCATAAGTACCTATACCTACATAAGAACGTGCAACAGGCTACACATGTATATGTGAGTAAATCCATGTTTGGAGGCAGATATTTGTGTAAATGTAGAAATTTCAAAATATTATATCCCTAATTAGATCCTATTTTGTTATTATGCAAAGCTACAATTAATTTCAAGAAAAGATGGCACTCTAAGGGAAGATATAAGAGATGCTTGTGACTGATCTTCAGCACCTCTCAGGAGTGGAGGTTATGGGTAAATTTTGTGTCTATTTGGGTCCACCACAATCCTCTGATTAGCAGAAATAACCAGATACTGATTGCTTTGTGGTTTTCTTCCTTTAAACACTTGCCCAAGTAAAAAACTCTCTGTGTAATGATATGCTATGGAAGCAGAAACATACCATCTACTTGGATCATCTTCATCTGCTACAAAAGGGTAGCACCCCATTGTATTAGCTACGGTAGAAACTGCAGCAAATAGATTTATGCAGCTGATGGGCCCATTCCTCCCACCCACCAAAACATTTTCGGTATATGCTGTGCATAGACAGCACTATATGTTTAGTGTTACCTTTCACTAGTGTAGCCACATGAACACACTGATGCCAGTGACCTAGTCACATTCTGCCGTGGCTGGCTTAATAGCCTAGGGACTAGAAGCCAGGAATTCTATTCCTTTTTCTTCCACTTGCTGGCTTTCCCTTTTTCCTATCCCACAAATCTAACTGAGATTTCACAAATTTTCCCACTCTGCAGCAAAAGGAAACCAGCCCAGTGTAAGTTTTTCCACACACAAGTGAGGCTGGCCCACTGAACACTACCCTTCAGATAAGGGCACTCAGCCAGAACATAATACTTTGCGTATCCAAGTCCCTGGATGGCCATTGCCCCACCTCCTGAATCACAGCCAGGAGACTCAAGCCTGAGGGAGGCTAATTCTAGTCTCCTGCACCCGGAGAACAGCAGCACCAGATTGTCACTGAACCAGCTCTAGGACCCTGGCCTCCCACATCCCACACAAGCTGGTTGACCAGTGGGCTCATGATCTAGTTAGAAACTTCTCCACTGCAAAGATACTTAATTAGCAATGAGAGGTGTGGCAGCTGGAGTGGAGGAGCGAGACAAAAGAGCAGCACAGTAGCCCAGTGCTTCCCACGTTTGGACACACTCCTTAACTTCATTTGCAGCAAGGCAGAGAGGTGAAGCCATGTCTGCTGTAGCTAGTCGAGCTGTTGAGAGAGTTTTCTTTAACCAAAGAACCAATTCTGTTAGCCTTTTTCACATTCACTGTTCCTTCGAAAAATATCCCCATTTCGATTGGGTACCTGTAGAAAAAGTAACTGTTTAGCATGAGAATGATGGGCCAAGGCCCCCTACAACCTAGGCATAAAGGACTGGGGCTTTTCATTTCTTTTTTCTCCTCCATGTGTCCTTCTGTGAGTCCCTCCCTGGAAATGGAAATGGTGTATTGTAATGCAGATTTCCTGCAGAATCTCACAGATCACTCTCTGCAGGGATTTCACTCTTCAGCTGAAATACTTTTCAGCCAAGGTATTGTTCATTTATTCAACAGCTTTATTTTTAAACATGGAATACTATAACTGTGCATTACTAATTCCTTTTTAAAAGAATTATAGTGTTTATTTTTTGATTGAGGCTTGAGGGCTCAAGATCATTTAGCTGAGTTTTGTTGGGGTCTTTTTTATTCCATTATTTATAAATTTAAAGTACACTATGAAAGGATCAAAATAAAGTAAAAGGCCTCATAACCCCACCAGTCTTGTTTTCCTTTCTTCAATCCCAGCACCCAGTCTGTTTTCTCTTTCATGCTTTCCACAGAGAACCATTTTCTTTAATGTAATCACTGGCTGATTGACTCTTGCCTCTGTTTTCACTTTCCTCCTATTTGCGGAGGTCACAGAAACAGCAAAGGTTTCATTTAATTTATCATCAGAGACCACACTTTGGCCCCAAAGCACTCAAGAGCCCAGAGCCAGCCAGAGAAACACCGTCCACCTCAGCCCAGAGCCAAGGTGTTAAGACCAGAACTGAGAAGAGAGAAATCCTTGGTCCTGCCCTGAATTTATCCCCAGGAGCAAGTCCGATCTTTGCCCTGGGTCACCAAGTGTTGAAGTGACCAGTGGATGGTCTTCTTCAGCAGCTCAGTGCCATCTCCCTTCCAGTGGTTACAGAAAAGTCAGATATGCCTAAAAAAAAGGAGTGGGATGATGGTAAAGAACTTCTCTCCCTCTTCTTCCATCCCTGGGAAGATCTGTGCCCCAGTGCTACTGGTGTGCTGGTATAGACATAAGATTTTGTGGGTGCCTAAGCTTCTCTTCTGCAGCTGCTTCACAGATATTAGTCCAGAATGTGCAGACGAAAGGGGAGGCTCGGACCTACAGAAAACCCTGTGGCAGAGGGGGAGGGGAAGGGCGGTATTCCCTAGCTTTCCCCACCATTGCCTGTAAACTTTTGTCCCAAGCCTACTCCCAGCATCTATATGCCTCACCAATGGGAACTCTTCAGCAGTGGGAGAATACCTTTGTCCTGGGCCAGTTCTGGCTATGTCAACCCATGCCAAAGCCTGGAGAAAGCAGTGCTGTCCTTGCAGTTCAAATGTGCTGGTAGTACAAGGCAGGATGGCACAGGGCACCTGAAGAAAACTAGCCCCGAACTGTAATGTTTGGGGACAGGTTATTAATTCTTCAAATGGTTTAGTGCAATTTTAGCCTATTTCAAAAAGAAGCAGGGAGGTTTGTTCTTGCACTGACAGCTACAGCACACAGAATTTCCCGTCAGGCATGTGGAAAGGTGCTGAAGCATGACACTGATGTTCAGGATGATGTTTGCGCCTGACTGTGGAAGAGTCACACAGTAGGTCTCAAAGACACTTAACTGGGGAAGACTTCGCCCCACTGAAAGCGAAACATGGGATTAGGAATTTTGCTGAATTAGTGCCTCCAAAAAACCTGATTTGCATCAGGAAGTAATAACCACAGGAATGTTTTTATATCTCCAAAGTAAAATAACATCAGAAAATGCAAGGGAATATTTAGACTTTGGTTAAGAAACCCTGAACAGAAGCAGTAAGTGTTTGCTCTGGGCTAATAACAGTCATGACCCTTTACACTATCTTTATGTGCTAACCTCTGCCTTAAAATGTGCATAGGCAATTTTCATTGATGCATGTAAACATAAATTATTGAGTAAAGAATAATTGATTTAGAATTGTAAAAAATCAGCAGCCTTGCAGAGAAAAGGGACAGCAGTAGACAGATACATTTTAAGTACTAATGACTCTGCCTTATGAGAGTAGCTTTACCCGGTGTATAATGCATGAGTGCTAAAATAGGTCAAACCCTGGAAGCATCCACATCTTTGAAATCATTATGAATACAATGGTTTTACTGCATCACCAATTGCATAAGAGCTCCAAAGCAAAGCTGTATGTGGAATGCAAAACATAATGAAAATCTTTGCTCTTGTATCACAGATTGGAGAGTTACTACAGATTTTGGATCCTGTCCCAATTTTAATAGTTACATTCCTGTGGTTGGTACTTCTACGTTTTCACTTCTGTGTGCAATAGGAGTTTGCTCATTTGGGCTTTTTTCATAAGATTTCAGCTGTTTGTGGTACAGGAGACTTGTCATGTTGGCAATGACAGTCACTTTCATTCAAAGAAAGGTCTGGTCATCTTTGTCCTCCACTGGGGCTTTGAGGGGGAGGGCTTCATCCCATGATATCCCATCCCCCACAAACAGGGGAAACTTGTTCGCTGCCTACCTACCACTACAGCTGAAGTTATGTCAGTGCTAGGTAATGAAAAGGCTTTGTTATTTAACAGGCAAATAATAGAGAGCCTTTGTGCAAGGATAATTACAGTGGTTTGGATATTCCTGGATTAACTCTTGGGATGAACATTCATCTCAGTAAATCACTAATAAATATACATTAGCACCATGTCCCTTTGCATTTTGTACTCCAGTCTTCTTGGTCATACTACTCACAAGCTTATCTGGGGCTGTTAATGCAGTACAGAATTCAATACCCTTTGCTTATCCTTGCTGTGTAACTGCAACAAAAGCAATCAGAACTTCCTGCATTTTACCTCAACCAATCAGTCTTCTGATAAAACAGCAGTGAGGTTGCGTAGCTTGCTGGCTACTGGGAAGAGTAACTGGTAAATATTTGCATAGCACTTCGAAGAAGTAGGACCTGACTCATTGCGGCATTACTTCAGGTTTACGTCAGTATTAACCATTAAAATTCATGTTGTCATGATCTTAAAAACCAGCTGCTGAGAACTGGGCTCATAAAGGGCTGCGTGCCCTTGCTGCTCTTCTTACAGTATTTCATATCTGTTACTTTTGCTGAATATTAGTTACCTGAGCCAGTTCACCATCCAAGTTGATGGGGAGTTTCTGGGAACGAGAGGGGATGCAGGGAGCTGGCAGGTGTGAGTGGCAGGTACCAGAGCTGCCTGGCCAGAGGAGCAGGAGTGACATTTGCCCAGACCTCTTGCTAGTGTGAAAATACTCCAAGTCGAAGACTGGTTTCTCTGGAAGGAAGAAAAATGTTGAAATTGTGTGAAGATCTCCTAAATACTGTCCACAAAGACATGTTGCATTTCATGCCTTCATGGGTTATGATTGTGGAAGTCAAAATGAGCCCAGGACTTCTCTGCACATTACGTGTCATGGCTCTTTATGTCACAGGATGACCCACAGATAAAAGCAGTGACATTTTGTCCAGCACTGCTGACCTAGCCTTTAGGTCTAACTGAAAAGTTTTTGATGAAAAGCAAGAGGCACAAGGTCCAAATATTTATCTTATACTTACGAGAATTATTATTTAAAGTAAATTATGCTACCTGAGAGATCTCCTTAGTCAGAGGGCTACAAAACAGTCCTCTTAGAAGGAAAAGTAAGGCACAAAAGTTTATGGAGGAAAATGAAGAGTGTGAAAGTACTGCTATTATTATGGAATAAGAGTGCTGCAAAATTGCTGTGAAAATTGGAAATCCATAATTTTATTGCCAAACCTGGTTTTGCCTCACAATAATAGTCATGAATAGTAGAGATGGAAAAAAGGATCCATTAAGTCATTTTTTCCTGTTTTCTTGTTAATTAAGAGTGTCTCCCTACAATGATCTTGACTGTTTTGTTCATTTTAAAAATAACTAAAGCAGTGAGGGTTCAACTCATTCTCTTGGGAGACTGTTCAGTAGACTAACAGACCTCACTGCTAGGGAATTTTCCCTCATTATCAGCACGGATCTTTCTTTGTTCACTTTCATTCTGTTACTTCTAGTTATACCTGGTTGGACCATTCCTATATTATATTGAATTCCATCATTTAATCTCATGTAAGTATTTCTTTACCAGCGCAGATGCTGGGCTAAATCTGAGTTTCAGTGAAGAAACTGGATGTAAACTAAGAGTAGCAATTGGCTATTATAATAGGCCCTATTTTTACTATATATTGAGCACACAAAGAGAATTGCTATTTAAATTCTGAATGGGAAAGCTGACAACTTTTTTCTTCAGGGACTTTTCTTTTTCCCCAAGTATATGGCCTCCTGCTTCTCAAATCCATTTAAGCACTCGGAAAGCAGCTTGCAGACACCAGATTCTTCCCCTCCAAGAAAACTGAACTGACATACTGGAGATGTAGATCACACAGTAGTTCACATTTAAAGGGAAGGCATGTCTTTTATTTACTAATAAGGACCAATACCTAACATCTCTTTGCTCAAATAGTTAGCTAAGGGTGAATATGTCCTCTGTGCAGAAGGTCACAACAGGCTATGGACCACTTAAGTCTCAATTATGCTCTATTTATACCTCCCTGAGAAACTTTCTGTAATTGGGAGATTCTGGGAATTTTTCTCCATTTAGCCATATCCTGGGTGTTTCACTATCTCTTGGAGAAGTCAGTGGTAAGAAGAGTCAATTAAACATTATCGATAACAGTGTCAGGTAGGCATCCTAATGTACAGCAAGAGCAAACAATGCAAATCACTTAATATCATTAACTATAATTATGCACATTGTTCGTCTTTCTCTTCCCCTATTCTCAGGTTTCTAACAACTTAATCCCCTGTAAAGAAGGTGAAAGTTTTATTGAATTTTTTTCTTTTTTTTCTTTTTTGTCTCTTTTTTTTTTCCCTCAAAAAACAGCAAGGGAAACCCATGAAGATACGAGAGTTTCCCAAGGAGTGTTAAACAGGGAGAAAGTGAAACCAAACTGCCACCAAATAAATGGACGCTTTTCAGAAGCTTAATATTAACCTTAAATGGAGCTAATGAAATTGTAAAGATGTTTCCTGATGTTTCAGATGTTTATCCTTTTATTTAAAACAAATTCTCCATAAAAGGACTGGTCTTAACACACCACCTTTCAAGTTGAAACTTTTCTTAAGAGGGAAAAAGAATAGGACAGAATACTCATGCCTGTAGCCAGGCTCCTAAAACTGTAGCCAGGTACCCTAAAGAGAAACTAAAACTTCTGCAGAAGTTCCAACACTTCTCCTTAGTAAGCCATTGCTTTTTCTATTGCTGATAATTTTCAGAAGGGATTAACTGTCAAAAAGACTTTTCTAGATCCTTGATTCCAGTTCCTGGCCAATTCCTCCCTTCTTTTGTGTTTTGCAGTTCAGATAAATGAAATAATTTCTGATCTGCAACCTACAAACTTGTTCCCTCCAACTGTTCCTTTTTACCATGAAAATAAATTCCATCTGCTCAAGCACTTCTGCTACCTCATACCTGTTCTGGGAAGAGAGATTTCTCCAATGCAAAGCTTCTGGATCTGGTCAGTTGCATGGCAGTGAGAAGAATGAGTGGATTACAAGTGGTAAAAAAAAAAGAAATCAAAGTGAAAATAAAGAAATGCTTAGAACTACATTAAAGCACATGTGTAGTGTACTTCACAGGAAAGCCCAACGCACATCTGCATTCTGAAGAATGGCATAATGCAGCTGTGAACTTCCCAGGGTCGCTGTGTATATGCCAGAGCCTTGACATTAGCTAGCATGAAAAATGCTCTTGTGGTTTCATTTCCTCTGCAGGGTTTCGGGTTAGGGTTTTGTTTTGTGGTTTTTGCATTCTGGGGTTATTGGTTGTTTTTCCCCCTCTTTAAGCAATTAAAAATGCGAAGGAAAGAAATTCACCAGTTCAAGTCCCTCAGAGAGCAGGTTTAGTGTCCTCAGTACATTCTTACATTGTGTTTGTCACCGTTCTCAAGCTCTGTCTATATTACTGCATGAAACAATCTGCTTCACCATTCTTTCCTGAGAGTATTGTGCACAGTCTGGGAACTGTCTGAGCATATAGTTACGGTTATATAAACACTCATGTTGTGTCAGTGTATAGTTAAAAAGGGGAGTTAAAAAACTGATGATGGTAAAATTTTGTGGTAGCCTTTAGTTCTTTTGGATATACCCTCCACAGTTTTGGGCTACCAAGCAAGAAAGCTCTGTCACTTATTAACTTAGTGCTCAATGTCCTAAGCAACCTGAGCCAGAAGTGCCTGCAAGGGTTGCTCTCAGTGCAAGGCGCTCGATCCTCAAGGACCAGATGATTTGCCATGCTTTTTCCAGGCAAGGACCCCAGGAAAGAAAACCCCAGGCTGAGATGAAGATTTACCTTGCATGAATGAGGGTAGGGAGCTTTAGAGGATGTTCTTAGAGGCATGTGTCCCCTATTAGTCAGATGTCCCTAGTTTTCCTTAGGAGCTTTTAGGGATCCTTACATTAAAAGATGTGTAGTGGTCAAGACCGGTGATGTGCTAGAAGCTGCGTGAGGGCTCCCTGGGACCATGATTCTCTCCAGCACAGAAAACTCAGGTGATTTTGTAGCTCTCAGGGAGACTATTTTGAAGCTGCATGAAACAAATCATTCTGCAAAATAATTTTCACAGGCAAAAGTTGGAGATATTAGTCCATAAATCAAACCTGTATTGCCTTCGGTCCCTCTACTCCTCTCCTTGAAGACATTCAAGCAAACCCAGGCTTTCTTACTCCAAACAGTAAAGTTAACACCAGCCACTGCATGCTAAATTAATTTAGGAAGCATGTTTAATTGCAGTAGCACCAGGGGACAGAAGTTAAGTTGTGGTCGTCAGATCCTTCAATTCTGAAAGTACAGTCCACTCAAATACTAAGCTGGGTTTCCGATCTCCGCAATTTCTGGTAAGCACTAATGTTTTTTAGAAGCCCCACAGATTGGGGCAGGCTTGGCAGCCTTCATTTTACTCCAGAAGGGATTTTGTATCATCAGTTACACCCCAAAACACAGAAGCTCACAAGACCAATTGGAAACCCACCTTTGCAATAGCATTGCTGACGTAAGGCAGTAGTATATATAGATTTATATAATGTCTTGACCAAATCTATAAAAGTACTACTACAGTTCCAGACTTTCAACAGTAGATTAAGACAGTAATAACAACAAATAAAAAAAAAGTTCATAAAACACAACACTATATTCTTAGTGAGATTCTAACAAAATTTGGTGAAATACCAAAGTGATCAGTCTTATATTGTCTTCAGAAAAACGAGCAGGTGAGATGGCCTGAATCTGTTGTAAGCTTTGCTTTATTAACTTCATCTAAGCAGCCCTTTCTCCAGCATTGCTAACTGTGGGGGAACTCCAGCAAAAGTACCTGTAATTCCCAGCGCAAACTAGTAGAGACAAGTTCTCAGCAGGTTCCTGGACACGGTTTTGTCTAAAGCCACTCAGCCATTCTGTGCACCTAGGCAGCTAACCTAGACCTCCTGATTTTGCTGTGACCAGAGGGGCTGCATTGCCATTAGAGATGGAGAGTGATGGGCACAATTTGTTTTGTGCTTGTTTTGTTGGGGTTTGGGTTTGTTTGGGTTGGTTGGTTTTTTGTTTGGGTGTTTTTGTTTTGTTGGCGTTTTTTTTTTGGGGGGGGGGCAGGGGTTGGAAGCGCAGGGGGAAATGGGTTGGAAGCGCAGGGAGAAATATAGCAAGAAAATTAAAGAAAAAAAAAAAACCAAAGGGGAAAACCCTAATGAAGGCAAGGGCACAGAAGTGACAGTTCCAACCAAGCAGCTGCAAAGCTCTATTACTACTTTCACAATCCTTTAAATTAGTGAAGAAAAGCATGAATTCAAATTAATCAATTGTCTTTTAAAGTAGCTGAGGTAGCACTCTGACTATTACCTGTGCTTTTAGAGTGCATCTCCAACATGTCATTCCGGCTTCTGAAGACAAGAAAGATACGAATGAATCACCTTGTTACAAATTAATCACCCTGGGATTAGGGGTAAAAATTTCAAAAGCGCCTTAAAATGACTTAAAAATCTAATTCCCATTTTCAGAATTGACTTAGGCAGTTACATCCTGACTCTAGTCAAAAGTCAATGGGATGATAACTCCTAAATAACTCTAATGCATCCAAAAATGTTACCCACTTCTATACATAATACAACACCAAGCCCCTCCGTGGTCCCTTTTTGCCCTTCAGCGAGCATCCCAGGCTTCTGCTTTTTCATCCCTGATTTCAGTCCACATTTACCATATGTCGTGCTTTCATTTTCATTAAACATTTTGAAAGATGGAGGTTTCAAACAGTGAGCTACTCATTCATTCATCTTTCCATACAGAAACCTAGCATCACTAAAACACCAATTTCAGACTATTATTTTTAGCTAATGAGAAAGGAAATATTTTTCCTGGTGCTAATAATAAAATCCGTCCACCCATTTCTATCTTTAACAAGATGATACAGCAGGTACCACCATCATATCTCAGACTACACCTATGTTTTGGTCTTCTTCCAGTTACATGCCTTCTTCATAAGTTAATGAGCAACCACGGGATAGCCAAAGTATCCTCCGAGTCCTAAGGGGGTAGGGCGATGGTTGAGTTATCTGATTGGTTATCTGGATGCTACTACTCTTTCACTGCCCAGGTTGTGATAACTCCCCTTTTCCTCCCTGGGGCACCAGAAAATTCTTTTTCTCCTTCTCTACCCCACTCCACCCTGCGTGTGTCATGTCCATTGTATCTGCAACATTATGTAGGCAGCACTTCTACCATAAACGTCTGATTCCACTGTGACACAAGCCATAAAAGATAAACTAAGGAATACGTATGTCTAGATTACGCCTATTCACAAGCATATATGAATATAATATCTTGCTCTCTGATACAAAAAAGATGAACTTCCCAGTGCTAGTGAATGACCAGTTAGAAAAGGGAACTAAGATAGGGCAGGGAGGCAGTGAACAAAAGCAAAAAATGGCATTCAGATCCGAAGGAAAATTATATTCACAGTAAGTCAGCAGTCATCCTGGCTTTCAGCTCTTTTTGTGATTTTTCCCCCCACCTTTTCCATTGCATACTTCTTAGTTCTTTTGCCCAAGACTGTATTTTTCACTCTTTTGTCATCTTCCCTAGACAAAAGCACAGGACTTGGGGAAAAGGATCAGGGAAGGGGAAATTCCTACCCTGACATTTATTTCTTCAGTGACCTTGACAAAGTCACTTAATTTATTGTTTCCCTTGCTGTAACAAAATGGACAGGAATGAAAATTCAGGGTTTTTTTCTAACACTCACAACTGCTTTGTGATCCAACCCTATCTGCTAAGTCCGCTTTGAAACCCCCAGACTAGGCGAGTGGAGATTGGAGACGTATTTGTTATCAGCAACGCCTCGCTTCCCTTCTAGACACACTTTCTGCAGCGGTCAATACCTGTTCGGCAGCCGGCCATGGTGGGAGAATAGCAATCGCCACAATAAATGCTGTGCCCTTTCTCCCAAGCCTGTTGCATCTCAATAAACTCCGCAGTGTCTCTGGCAAAGGGGGAATTCAAAAGGGTGGTCCCAAATCAGGACTCTGAAGGGCTTTGCATTCAGAGTAAGACACTATGGGAGTATCATGATGACAGCTGCACTTACATCACTGAAAATAATTATTCTGATCCATGAACACAAGCTAAGCTGTAAGAATGGTCTTGTAAGCAAGGTCTGTTTTAATAGAAACATAAGTATTATGCATTGCTGTCTATTATAAATTGGTTGTAATTTTCTCCTGACACTCTGTGAATTAAACTAGTTAGGATACCAAAAAAAAATAACAAATGCCACAAAGCAGAAAGCAAGCTCAGTGTCTGAAGGTTAATGATTGCTCATGAAAGCTACAGAAATAAATTATCTGCCTAGGGACACTGTCACATGATCGGCACAAAAGCTGCAACAGCCGAAAATGTTTATGTAGAGAAAAAAAACACTGTCAGCATCACAGGGCCCTTCCCCCACCGCTGAACTGGAGTCCCGAGCCAAACAGCTGCTCCTGACTGCTTACATTAAACTCATTTGTGCTGCAACATTGCAGCTGCTTAATTTTTAGACTGAACTTTATCACCAATAAGTGTTACAATAACAAGTGATCCAGCCCCAGCTCTGAAGAAATAGCAAGTTCCTCAACAACAAAGGCACCTTAAAGAGCTGAAGTAAGAAGGCAGTGCCCCAAACTGTACTTTAAATCCTGATGACCTACTCTTGCTTTTACTGGGAAAGGCTTAAGAGGTGGGTTTGCTCCTAAATTAATTGGGGGTTAAACTGTGCCTCTAAATGGATGGAGGTTATCCCACCCAACACTGGGCCAGTGGCTGAGAACCATGGCAGAGGCTGATGGAGCAGCAAGATGAGGTGCTGAATCTTCAGGGGGTCACCTAATTTTCCCAGCTGGCCTCCCCTGCACCAGGTATTTGGAGATTGCGCTGCAGAGCCCCATCACTCGCACCCTTCCTCTCAGCCTTGCCCCCTCCCTTCTCCAGGCATCACCTGGATTGGGGCTTGGTGTCCTGTAGCACTGCTTGCACATCCTTCTGGCCACAGATTCAAAGAATCACAGAATTTTAGGGGTTGGAAGGGAGATCATCGAGTCCAGCCCCCTGCCAAAACAGGTTCCCTAGAAGAGGTCGCACAAGTATTTGGGGGACCCATTCAGGATGGGTCCTGAATGTCTTCAGAGAAGGAGACTCCACAAACCTCCCTGGCAGCCTGTTCCAGTGCTCTATCACCCTCACCGTGAAGAAGTTCTGTCTCACATTGGTGTGGAACCTCCTGTGGTCCAAATTGTGGCCATTGCCCCTTGTCCTGTCCACACAGGCCACTGAGAAGAGGTTGGCCATCTCCCTTTGTCTCCCACACTTCAGATATTGATAAACATGATGAGATCCCCTCTCAGTCTTCTCTTCTCAAGGCTGAACAGCCCCAGCTCACTCAGCCTTTCCTCATAGGGGTGATGCTCCAGGCCCTTAATCATCTTTGTGGCCTCTGCTGGACTCTCTACAGGAGATCACAGAATCACAGAATGTCAGGAGTTGGAAGGAACCTCAAAAGATCACCCAGTCCAACCCCCCTGCTTGAGCAGGTTCACCTAGATTAGATCACACAGGAACACATCCAGATTGGTCTTGAATGTCTCCAGAGAAGGAGACACCACAAGATCTGTTTTTTTTTGTACCAGGGAGCCCAGAACTGGATAAGGTACTCACTGGTGTCTCCTTAAAACATTTACTGCACTCAACATTTAAGAAGAAGGAGGTTTGCTTTTCTTAAAAAAGAGGGAAAAAACCCCAACCCACCCTAGCTCATCCATATCCTAGCAGCTTGAAAGCCCTGACCTCGTCTTCACCCCTCCCCCTGACTCCCCCCTGAAAAAAACACGTGTTCAGAGGCAGTTGCACGGGAGGAAGTGTTTACACAGCGGCGGCAGAGCGGATCGGGGCTTCGCGTGTAATACCAGCGCTGTAGTCACAACGTGTCATGTGTGGTTCCCCCCCTTCTCCCCCTCCCAGCTTCCCCCTGAGTTATTTCACTTTGTTAGCAGGCGAGGGCTTCGTCCCTTGCTGGGGCAGCCGCTGCCCTGAGCTGGCAGGGGTGCCCGCCAGGCACACGGGTGCTGGTTTGCTAAGGTTTGGAATTTGGCAAAGTCCATGTGTCAGGCGNTACTACTACTACTACTACCACCACCATTTAAATGTACTGGTTTCAGTTCTCAAGAATACAAATTGAGACACGGGAAACACAAAAACCACCGAGAGAGCAATTATACAGTTAAACAAAAAGCTGTCCGTGCTCGCAGTGTGTTGCAGATAGACTGTTGTTTGCCTGTGTGTGTGTGTGTGTGTGTGTGTGTGTGTGCGTGTGCTTAGGGGGAAGAGGGGCATGGGGAATTGGTAACGCAAAAACAGGGTGCTCCAGCAACACATCCAACCTTTTCCAGTCTTCCAAAGACCAGCTAGAAGGAGGAGACACTAAATGAAATGATGGCTTCGTTCTGTTCAGTTTAAAAGCATAAAATAAATACAGAATCACATGGGGGCTGGCTTTTTATTTTTTAAATAACCTTAGTCAGACTTTTTGCCCAACAGCACAAGCTGGTGGTATCGGAGTCCATCTTATTTCACCCTAAACGTGTAAGAATAGGGGTGACTGGATAAACAGGCCACAGGGGCTTCTGACTGCTATTCATGGAGCAAAGCTGCAAATGGAAAAAATACTGTAGGAAGAAAAAAAAATGGGGTAAAGGAAAGAATAGCAAAGGCTCTTGCATCCTTACTAGATCTTCCTCTCAAGTTTGGCCTTTACACCTTTAAAACTTTATGGATTTCTTAAAAGAGCGCCGCTGAAAGAATAATGCAAGGGGTGAGACCCATGTACAAAACTGGAACTCTCATCTGTACAACACAGGAGAGCTGCACGAGGGGATAATTGCAAGTGAGATGAAAGAAGAAAAAAAAGGAAAAACTGTGTTAAGGAGTGGTTTGAGTCAGGAGTTTTAGGGAAAACAGGGATATTGGAAGAGGAGGCTACCTCAAGCTCTACGGCAGAAGCCAGTAGTACAAGAAGGAAAAAAAAAAAAAAGGAGAAATCAAAAACAAGGAGCATCACACTCTGAAGAATATAGGTAAAACTTCCTTAATAAATAGGACTCTCTTAAGCAAAGGAGCTTAAATATGCAATGATACCAAAAGCAAACATGGGGATTCAAGGATAACTTTCAGAAAATTTTAATTTTCTCTCTGAATTTTCAGAGTCCCAGAATTTCTTTTGTATTAAAAAAAAAAGTTAAAAATGGTCTTTTTTAATAAAACCTCACACGAAACACAGCATCTCTGTGCACAGCATCACTGTGCCATGCTCACAGGGTGGAGAGGGGCATTGCCCCAGGCATGGAAGGGAGGTTCACCTCCTGCACCTTGGAGGCAGGTGGCTCTGCACCCACTGGCCCATGTCTGTGCCTGGTGCCTTGGACAGTGCATCATTCCAGGGGAAAGGTTGGTGATCTCCTGCACCCAAATCCTCTCTTAATAAGTGAAAATGTGCCCAGCCAAATGCAGGTAAAATTAAGTATGCACCTACAAAAATATTTGGTTTTCATGAATCAACGTTTTCCGATATTCTTCAAGAAAATCTCAGTCCAACATAATATTCATGAGAGCAATGAGTCAGGTCTGCACAGTCTGAGCACACATACGCATTTATGTGATTCACTTATGATTATACTGACTGACCTCTAATTCATTCCTTTACCCTTTTTCCTCCAGATGCATTTGCACACTGACAAACCATTTTCTTTTTAAATCAATTGGCCAGGAAAAATGTTCCCTCCATCTGCAGAAATTCCTACGCTTGCCATCCAATAAATTTACCCAGCTGTCATTGTGGAGTGACATGGCAAAATAGCACATTCAGTAAGAGCTATGTGAGAAATTAACTGTGCAAAAAAAAAAACTTTATCAAGCATCTTTGACCTCTGCATATTAATCCTGCTCTCTGGGACTTAGTTTAATATTTCAGGGTCATAAGAAGTTCCAGAAATCTTTGTTTTTCTTCCTCCCCAAATTACTCCTAAGGACAAAGACAGACAAAATCTATCCCAGAGAGATTTTTGTATTAATAAAAAGCATAACTTAAAGCCTGAAATTTTTCCAGCCTTGTAAAGTAGAAAAGGTAACTGAAAGGAGAAACCCCTCCTTGCCCAAGAGGTCTTTGTGCTTGCATCTAGCTTTTAAAACTTTTTGAAATATCAGATTTCAAACTCGCAATATTTTAAAGTTATTTTCATGGATTTTTTTAAGGCTGCCTCTGAGGTCTTGGATAGACATACAGGTGGAAACTACCGGAGTTTACAAGCAGAAAGTAAAAAAAAAATCCACCTTTTTAAACTAACTGCTTTGAAAATATTTTTTTTTCTGTTGGCACAATACACACATCGTATTTCATGTACAAAGTGCTGTAGTATAATAGTTCTATTCATGCCAGCCTGAGATGAGCTGCTGTATTTTAATCCATTAATACTGTGTCTGTCCCAAATTTTCACTGAACAAAACATCCTGTCCTGATATATTCTCTCTATGTATATATCTAATAAATGTACAACTCTACTCTTCTGCACCTAACCCAAATACTTTTTCCATTTGGATCCTGCACAAAATGTCAGACATTTTGACTTTTAGCAAGAATATATGCCTAATTATTGCTAATCATCACATAATCTGAAGCAGTTAATAATGCATGGACTGATTTCTAATTCAGAGAATTAATGCTCGAGTTAAAATACTCACATGTGTTATTGTTTATAAAGACAAAATAAGAATTAATGTATATGGAGAACTAACACTGTAAACCTTTTGTTTTATACAAAGTTAAATTTAAGCCATAAATCTTGTATTCAAGCTATTTTGAAATATTTAGGGGTAAGAAGGTACTAGGGTTTTGGCCAACTTGGCTTTTGTTTTTACTTTCTCTCTTGAAAGAAAAAGGTGTTAAGGAATAAAGTTCTCCACACCTAACCCTTTGGAGTCAGAAACCCTTTCGGCCACAGCTAAGCCTCTCTAGCAGAGGCAGGTTTGCTTAGTAGTCATAAATATTTCCTGGGTCATTTTGCTACACACAGCTTTGGGAAGAGGATGGCTCGCTTTTCTTGTTCCATCACTACCTCCCTACCCTACGCCATGTCCATTCCCTGAGGCAGACCATACAGGACAGTTGGAGGTCTAGCCACCTCACTCACACTGTAGTCAAGATGCTTAAAGTCCAGCATCTTCCCTCTACATTTCTGTACTTTATCTATGCTTATTTTCTCAAGTTCTAAAATTACATGGCTGTTGTATCTGTCCCCTATAGTCTACAGAAAGAGAAAGAAAAATCACTTCAATGTGCCACCCAGCCCACATAAACCAGACTTACAATCCTTATAGATCTGCCCACCTAGTCTCCCTTGACTGCAGAATGAATCTAGAAAAACTAAGCCCTGGTCTTTGGCCACATAGTTAAGCACCTACATTTCAACAGATCTAACCTCTGCCTTTAAGGGTATTTCAGTGGAAAGGAATATTTGATGAAAAATGGTGGTTCAGCTGGGTGAACCTGGTAGAGCTACGCCAAAAAGAATTGCTGTAGAACAGTCCATTTATCCATACTCTATCAATACCCTCTAGCTGGAAAACTGAAAATGGGACACACATGGACAGCTGGCACGACTGTCAAGAGTTGTGCCATCAATTCTAGGGCAACAAGAATCTCACGTCATTGCTTCTGCAGTTAACAAAATACCTCTCCCTCGCAGTTCTTCATGGAGCATTATTAAGTGTCGCCTAAGCGACACAGTGAATCAGCAGCGGCCACCACTCAGAAAAGACAAAGGTCCAAACTCACAGTGCCCCCTGAATGGTACCAATAAGCTCAGAAACCTCAGTGACAGCTAATCATCAAAACCAAAGGGGTGATGACACTGGATGTGACTTCTGAGATAGTTATGTTAATGCTCCCTGCCATTCTGAATGTAGTAATTGAAAATTACTAATTGCAGAGATGAACTGTCAGATATTTTTAGAGGTTTTTTTTTTCAACACAGAAGACCATGATTTCTACTGAAAGACAGCTTTAGACACAGTAAAATTGCTTTGCTGAAGGGGACCTCTGATTCAAAATGGAGGGAAATATTAAAAAAAAAGGGAATGGGGGGGTGTTTTAAGAAAGCCAAAGAATGTTTCTAATATATGTGAAATTGCAATCCCTCAAAAGATCATTTTAGAATAATTTCAAGACAGAAAACCTATTAAATCCCCATATTTTATGTTTCTCACACGAGTGGCTCCAGTTTTGGGGGGCATAACTTCATGAAGCATAAGCAACAAAGTGAATAACAAAAATAAGAGATATCTCTCTCTCTCTGTCTACAAATCCAGCTAATCACAAGGAATCTTTAAAATAAAGAGTACAAAAAGTCAAAATTAACTTCAGAACAGTCTCACACTGACTTTAATCACTGTTTCACCTAGCTGTTAAGAAAGGGATCATGAAAAGTGCTTTTTGCAATTTTGGGGGGATAACATTTTTGAGAAAAGCTGAAGCTCTTGCTCAAAATATTCCTGAGAACAATCTGAAAAAAAAAACCCAAACGCTCAAATGTTAAACCTTAGGAGGATCCCTTTATCTTTTCTCATTTAATTAGAAGGCATGTATATGACCTAAGACTGGGAGAAGACAAATCATACATTCAGTTATATAAGTGTGTGAAAATTAGAGCGGGTTAGGAGCTTCCTGGCAAAAAAAATAATTTTTTCAGAAGTGTTGGCTCATCAAAACTGAAGTTGAGCAACTTCAGTTTGGGTACAAAGAAAAGGAAATGTTGGCAACTCTCCCAACTCAAAGAATCTACAGAAAAAAAAACAAAACAAAACAAAAAAAAAACCACAAAAAAAAACCAAAACCAAACTTGTTTAGAGATCTGATTCTGTATTTTTAATTGCAAAACTGTATTTTATTGTTATAATAACCTCTAATTAGAGCTTTTGATTAGCATATTACACAAAGTTCTCAAAATCGAAACTCCATGCTATCAGAACTTCCCTGCTATTGATTTGGGCACAAGTTAATTTACATTCAGGTCTGTCTAGCTCAAGCTGGTGTAGACACATGACTTAAAAAGTGAAGTTCTAGAAGAGGTCTGTGCCTTCCTAAAACATTCATTGCAAAAAACAAAGCATAATGAACAGATCTGACCAAAGACAATGTGAGACCCTGAACGGGATTTAGTGAAAGTGGTTTTAACCCTAGAAAAATTCCCCTGTGTCTGAAGTCCCTTTTCTCAGCTCTGTGCAGCCCCTCACTTCTAGCCTCATGCTTCTTTGCCTGTCTTGCTGTGTGCTCATGCCCACCCAAAACATGTGTCTTGAGGACTTAAGTCTGTACAGGAGCTGTTTACTGCTGAGCAACTGGTATGGAGGAACAGAGCAGAGGTCCACAGGGCTGCAGTCCATGGGGACACGGAGTGATAAACACGTGACTGACACCACCCTCGATTGTAAAACCATGTCAAACTCCCTCAGAAATCATGAGTACTGGCTATGAAAATGCATTTTAATACATCAGGCTAGAGACTAAGAAAAGCAAACGGAGGAAAAAACCCACTAAACTTGCATGAAATATGCTTTGGGAAAAAAGAAATTGTTTCATTTTCTACAATTTCACGACTTTTAAAACAGATTATGAAGCATATTTCAAATAAAGTATTTTCCCTTTGGGTAAGAATTCGTCATAAGCAGCACCTTCATCTAAGAGCAGATTAGTGATTCAGGAACACTAGAAGAAAATATCCCGCTCTGCAACGGCAGTAGAAACTGGCCTTCACCACGAATTGCCACCATCACTAATGAAAGTGGCTAGCTGGATGGCTAACGAGACCTCTCATCAGGGAATGTTAATGGAGAGGAATCAACCTTATACGCAATAAGTGAACAATCAGGTAATGGAGTCAAGGAACCATATAGGCAAGGTGGAAAATAAATGCCAGGGACTTGAGAAATCTAATCAATGCCTGATTAAGCTAATTGAAGCCTGGCCACTGAAAATTAATGATTCGGAAAATTGCTCCCAGAACAGAAAAAAAGCAAAATTGCTGGATCTCACATAAGAGACAGAAGGTTCAAATGTGAAAGCAGTTATCAGGAGATTAATACCTGGCACCCAGGGTACATAAAAGTTTGCTATCTCACCTTTCGCCACATTAAGTATATTGCTTCCCTGCAGATTCTCCAAGCCCATGCACCCAAGTGCAAGTCTCTGAAGTCCATTAGTTTGATTTTTTTTTTTAACTGTAAGAATAAAGGGAGCACTAAGACAGGCTGAAAAGAGCAGTAATGTTCTAATTACTCCAGTATGTCTTCCTTTTCAACTTCAGTGAAAACAAAGGGCCTGTGTTCAAATTGAAAAACATGAAAAGCAGGGATGCTAAAAATAACTATGGCATGAAATGCTAAATACACTTCAGCTTGTGCTTAGGTGCAATTGTTCTAATCCTAATCACTAGAGTTTTCTACTTTAAAATCTCTTATTGAACCAGAGGGATTTTCTTTTTTTTTTTTTTTTAACTTATCATCTGTGGATTCCTGGATCTCCATGGACTGCTCCGTGGGTTCTGTTTGAGCTCATTTAACAACAACAACAACAGAAATGCAATGAAAAAGCCCAAACCAGCCTAATATGAGAACATTTGCTCTTTTTACACAGGATCCTGAACCTCAATGAGAAATTTCTCAAGGTAATACGGAAAAAGCTGAAAACCATTAGGCAGGCAGATCTTTGGCACAGAGAACTGGTTGAGCCAGGAGTGGGCAGGCAGCCTCAGTTCAGCTCCAGGCACTAGTAATCCAGGCACTTTGCTGAGCAATGAGCAGCAATACTTGGGTTCTTAAAAACCATTAAGATGTATAAATAGTTAAAATTGTACCTTGCAATATGTAGTGCTTTTCTTAGGCCGAGAGATTCCAAACCAAATTCTTGTGGTTTCCATGGAGTTCTTCTAAGCCATGAAAAGATTGTGGACAGCCCACAAGAGCATATCAAACTGTACTCTAATTCATCCATTAAATGTCTGATGAGAAGAAAGTGCATGCTTTTACTAGTAGTCATTTCATTCTTAAATTTATTCTGGATTCTTCTGATTGTATCATCTGCACCTCATTGCTCATTTGAGATGTTCACTTCATTGCACTCACATTTTTAAAAACCATCTGTGGCAAAATTGAAGGTGTGACAGCAGTCCTTTGGCATAAAATGATTTGAGGCTCACCACTGATTTTAGCCCACTACTGTGGCAACTTTACCACCAGTTTTGTTAATTCCTACTGAAGCCTGTCCACATTTCTTCCACCCTCATTACATTATTTTGGAGCATATTTATAATTTAATACCTCATTGTTCTTCCATTTTGCAAATTATTAATAAACAGACCAACTTACACTCATAAGTAGGAACCTGAAATACCCCAAAGACGATTTTCTCTTTTCCCCTGAGGAAAGTAGACTATTTTTTCTATTCTATTTTGTTCTATTCTCTTTCGTCCACAGAGGATGTTACTTTATCAGAGTATTACTTTCATCAGAACATCAAAGATACCAGAGTGTTACTGTGCTTAACTCAGACTTGCCCTGATGCCTCATACTTGCATGCAATTAATATGCAGCTAAAGGTTCCCAAAGCTGTCTGAATGTGGCACCGCTAAGTAAGTCAGCAGTGAAACAGAGGAAATGGGTGGGGTTTAGGCATCGATTCAGCTGAGACAGGCATTCTGCCAGGGACTGTAAATCCTATCAGAACAAAGGAAACGAAAAATTCGCTCCTTGGGATCTCGGAAATCTACCAATTCTAACAGCTATTTTGAAAACAGACTATATAACATCAGATTTGTCTTCTGTACTGATTCAGAAGGGTGACCTGGCTCTCAGACTTGTACCTTCTCTCACCACTTCTTTAGGGAAACCTACATGCTTTTGTTTTCATAGCTGTCACTTTAAGAAGCATCAGTGAATATGTACTCAAATATACTTTATCAACTGGTTTTCATTTCTCCACTATATCTTTTATACATTTAAAGAACTAGTGAGGTATAATATTCCTTCACAAAATTTGTGTGGTTTTCCTGTACCATACAATCAAGCTCTGCATCTCTGAGATATTTTACAACTGTATTTTTAATCATCCTATAGGTTAAGTTGCCAAGAGCTGAAGTACACTTTTTTGGTCTGTAGTCCTCCATGTATTTGAACGTTGTGGGTTTGGGGGTTTGTTTTGGTTTGTTTTTTGGGGGGGTGTTTATAAATATGAGTAAAATATTTTAAATATTCCAATATAATTGTTGACTTAAATAAGAGAATGTGTACTTTAATTAGCAGCCATTTCACCCTTAAATTAATTAACTTGCCTATTTTTTCTCTGTCCAGCTTGTTGCTCTCCTTACCTCATTACTTTGCTCCCTTTGCTCTTCAGTGTTTAAAACTTCACCCTCCCAATCGTAAGAACTTCCAAGTCTCCCTTCCACTAAAGATGAAATTCCTTGACCTGCCAGTTTTAAAAATGCCTTGTCTTGAAAGATCTTTCCTCAGGTTCTGCCTTGACAGTCTGCAACAACTGTTCGCTTGCTTGGGACAACGTTTGTTACATGGAAATAGAAAACATACATAGATATTCTGTGTGTTATCCTCACTTGCAGCAACTTCTGCCGTGTCCCTAACATTTTTTTGAACAGACACAAGTGCAGTGACTGTGCACTGAAAACAAGGCAGAAAGAGAACTGCATCAGCCTTCAACAGTAGGCAGACTACTGTACAGTACTCTGCAGAAGCAGAGCTCAAAGGTTGTTGGAGTAGCTTAGGAAAGACACTCCCTTCCCATTGCATCTGTCTGTCTGCATTCTTCATTTCCCCTAAGTTACTGCCCTGAATCAGGATACCCTTTTAATTAAAAGTGCATCAAATTTCTCTTATTTATCTGTCCAACCTCTACTGTTGATTTAGGACAGCAGGTCAAAAGCCAATAAATGTACTGTTCCTACATAGCTAAGAAAATCATTGTATGCTGAGCCACTAGCAACTCCTTCTTTTTCCAGACTGCATAATCCTCATTTCCCTTCTGCCAAATGCTATTGTGCAGGAAACGCTTTCCTGAAAATATTGGTCATTTCAAATAGATCTACATCACTTTGTAAGATTCCTTAATAAAACTATAGACTTTACCTCCTAAGTACAGTAGCCTTTCCCAACTGGTCTGAGACTACTGGATTTAGTCAAATCTGAAAAGATTTACAGACCCTCTTCCAAAATTAAGTTGTATATCAACCACCTCTTTAAAAAGATAAGCATTATTCCCCAGTGCCATTAAAAGCTTTATTATGAAGGGACAAAAAAGAATCTTATTACCTTGTTAGTAACACACTAAAATTTTGATTTCATAAATCTTCAGTCATAAATATTCCTGGAATATTCTCAACATCAAGAATCAAGTGTTCAAGTGTTCACAAACAAGTATAAAAGGACATCAGACATGATAAAATTAAAATTACCTCTTGAATACAAATGAGTGCATACTTTTATTTTTTCTCATAATTCAGCCAACTCTAGTCATATTTAACATTGATTTTGCAATCTACAAAAGTGTGTATATTTATATGGAATTACAAAAAAAAAAAAAAAAAAAAAAAAAAAAAAAAAAACAAAACAAAAAACCCAAACTTTAAAAACTGGAAAAGTACATACCATTTGAAAACAGCTGATCTAATTATTTCTGTTCACTGCCATCAAAAATTAAACACTGTATTAGAATTAGACAGAGAATATACACATAATGCTATGTCACATAATAAAGGTAAGCTTTTGTTGGATTCAAATGAATTCCATGTAGTTTTTATCCACAACTATGCTGAGTGAAGTGGACAAGACTAAGTTGCAACTGAAGATCTGAAGTAAAAAAAAAAAAACAAAACGAAAAACCAACCAAAAAACCCCAAACCAAAACCACAAATAAATCCCACAAAACTCCCACTGAAAAACATAGATTTTATTATATATCTGCACTTCCATTCCATGCAACAATCACAAAATGCCACTCATGAAATGCCATCTCTGAGCCGACTGATAAGATCATTTCCTTATCTCTTTTTCAGCTCTTGTCATTCCCTCTTGCCGTACCAGCCACAAAAAAATAGGCCAAGAGGGGGTGGGGATAACTAGCATTTAATAACTCTACTAAGAAAGGCAAGTGTGTGTATATATATTAGAAGAATATACATCTGACTACATTATTTTTTCCTATCTTTGCCTGGCATGCGAAAAACGCTATTCATGTTTATTTGTATATAAGCGAATAGTTAAAACGAGACAGCTTTGCCTAGTGTGTAAGGAGCCTTCTCAGGGTCCAGTGAGTTAAGCCTTGGGGAGGGTCATATTTTCATGTGCTGGAACACAATGGAGATTTGATCCTTCTGATAAGAGTTTCAGGGATCTACTGAAACCTACTCAGGAATTGAAACATAAATATTAAATAATTATTGAGAATGTTTTGCACTTCAATCAGTAAAGGGTAAGTTTCCAGTCTGAATTCTTCTCCTCCCAACAAAGACTCTCTGATTCTCTTAACAATTTCATGGTGTATCCCAATGTTACCACAAGCCTTCAGAGATAAGAGTTTTTCTATGTAAAGAAAATCAAGTTATTAAATTGGTCAGAGATGACTCTACCAGAAATGTATTCAAATCTTCCTTATTAATTGCCATAGGAATTTAGTTTGAGAGTCACTTATAAAATTTTGCTCAGTTTTCACAGATAAAACACATTATGTACAGAAAATCCTAGGATTTTAATTTAGTAAAACCCCAGTAGTACTTAACTGAGCAAGTTATTCTCTGTACAGAGAAGAACTCTGCAGGACTGATTCATTCTTTTACAGTGCATTAGTTTAATCACCTAGGAGATTTCTAACAGATGATGAAATCTAAACAGGAGCAGGAACTTCAGTTATCTTTGGATGAACATATTTAGTTTCACATTCTATCCTAGCAGCAAGCAAAATAAATCAGTCTAAATACACTTGAGTTTCATCCACACAATTTATTTGACTTTTGTTGGATTTAAAAAGGCAGAACCAGATATCAGTTAGGTTCATGTTTTCATATTAATAATTCTCTCAAAATAGAAGCCTGCATGATTTTTTTTTAATTTTACTATTTTTTGACATACAGTAATTGCAGTAATGTGGTAAAATTTGTTTAGAATAGACAAGTGAGTCAAAGTAACAATTACAACAAATTACAGAGCATCTTCAGCTCTGCCCTTAATTTTTTTTATATATAATTTGTTGCATTATGCAGTCTCCCAATTATAAAGGAATAATCCAGGGAGACTCTCAAGCTATAGTGACAGATTGTTAACAGCTCAAACAAAAGTGAACTCTAATGAGCAGACAAAATCAACAAACAAAAGGACAAAATACCATTTTTCCTGTTCAAAGAATATTCCATACTTTAATAGATGATGCCAAAGTTTTTATTAAAAATGACCCTTCTGAATTACTGGTTTTCATTACATTATTTTTTTCATCCTCTGTATTTCTGCTTAGTAATTGTAATATTGTTCATAACCGAATATGTCAGTGGTTAAAATTATTTACCATGCAGTGTAAGTTTAAGTCTGGTGTGTGGAAATACCTAACTGGGTACCAAGAGGAGCAAACATGCAAACAAATTCAACTTATAAAACTCTGCTGCGGTATAAAGCTCAGAAAGTTCTTGACCCATAATGGAAGTGTGTAGCAGCAAATCTATACCTCCTACCCCTTCCTTCCCATTCCACATAATGCTGATGATGTCAGAAGAGATGCAGTCAGGGGTCCTCCCATCTACAGCTGACTGTGCCATGATGGGATGATGGTTTTCACTAGAGTGAGGGTCTTCCCTGCACACGGGCTGGGAGGTGAGGAAAATGCTTTCCTATCTGTCCACTTGCAAAAGCGATCTGAATCCAGAGGAAGTAGGAATTAGATTAGGACCTGCAAGGCAGATGTACAGTTTGCTGCCTTAATTCCCAAGATCAGTACATCCTGATTTATTATTCTTTACAACTTTGTTAATTTGAATCCAATATGGCTTTTCAGTGTTGACAAGGAAAACTATGCCATCAACTCTTTATGCAAATCAACCTGTAACTCTTAGTTATAAGGTTAGATAGGTCCCTTCCCCTGGCAAAATCAAGTGATCTGTGCATGCAAAATACACACAGGTCTGACCTACTCTATCCTGTTGATCTCTGTACATTTAAATAACATCAGCGTATGGAAAAGTCTGAGTGAAGGACATAATAGTACCAACTAATACAGTAAAGATTCAATGCAATATTTATTAAGGTGGCCTGTAAAATAAATAAATAAGTAGATAAATCAAAGCCATGACTCTGTTTCAGTGTATACAACTCTCAGAATTGTCTTCCAAAGTGGCTGAAAAACACAATGTTTGGTACTAAGTACATTCAGAAAGGAATCTTCACATAGGAATACACCTTGCAAAGAGAAAAGGAAGACGGTACACTGCCACACTTAATGTAACAGGCATGCTTACAGTAAATAAACCTTCATCTGGTGTGCCAGTTTAGGAACCGGGTACTGAACTTTGAAAGAGTAAAATACATTTATTTTTAAAATATTTTCATTGACAATTTTCATGGTGATATAAGAATCATGTAAACAGCTGCTAAAATAAATCACCAGTATTTAGATTGCAAGCTCTCTAGAAAAGACACTGCCTTTATGGTTGCAGAGCACCCCATCCCATGCACCCTGCCATGTGGCCTGTCTACCTGTTTCATCACAGCACTCGGTGGGAATAGGGACCTCAGTGCATAGGTCCTTAAAATGCATTTAAGAAATAGACCTGTCAAAAGACCTTGCACACTAATTAAGTATAGCAAAGTGCAGGAGAAATTTAGATTTCCATTGTGCAGTCAGAGAACCTGCCTCTAGAGGCTACTTAAATTAAGTCAAGGTTTCCTTGACCCTTGCCATAAAACCATTTATCCAAACAGAAATCTAGATAAGCTTCTGTATTGTGATTCTCAATAGAAATTGTGATGGGGAACAAAAGATACACAACTTTAATGTATCAGTATAAGATTTTTATTTTAGTTGAAAAGAAGTAATGTTCAAAGATTACCTCCAGGAAATGAATGCTGGGGTGACCAGAGTTAGGTTCACAAGATGACTCTTCGGGTGCCTGAGCCCAACATTTAAGGTACCATTTGAACACTCAGCACGTAAAACATCCCAGCCATAACTTGGTCTGAAAATAATTCACAAAGGCATTGTATTTCCACCTCAGGAGGACAAATCAGTAGAGAGCAGCACATAAAGAACATATTCTGGCTCTTCTTCTTCTCTACTAGCTATGGAAGTCATCTCTGCTTCAGAGATTGAATTCAAATGTTGTATGACCATCATAATTTCCAAACCAAGGAGATCACATCTCCACCCTTCCTTCTGGGGATTTTCCATTTTGTAAAAAAATATGTAAATATTTCTCTGAGTAAAAACTGAAATGCCACATCTCACTAGGTGAAGAAAATCCATTACTGGGTTCCCAGTGTATAGGCTGTCACTTCAGACATGCCAGTGGGGATGAATTACACAGGATGGGTTGAAAAGGGTTGCATTTTAACAGCCTCAGTTACATCTAAGTACCATGTATAAAGAATGGGCATCTGACTGACCCAGGAATGACTTAAAGGACTGAAATTAGGCAGAGAGCTGCTTAGAGACCGCCAATAGGAGGTATCAAGCATGGGGACTTCCATGGAATTTACGCTATCTGAATATGACCCAGAGCCTTTCTGTGACATCCAGCATCTTATATCTGTCCTATGAGGACAGGCTGAGAGAGTTGGGGCTGTTCAGCCTGGAGAAGAGGAGGCTCCAGGGAGACCTTATAGCAGTCTGCCAGTACCTCAAGGGGGCCTACAAGAAAGATGGGGAGAGGCTCTTCAGTAGGGCCTGTTGTGACAGGACAAGGGCTAATGGTTTCAAAATAGAGGGAGGGAGATTTAGATTGGATATTAGAAAAAAGTTCTTTACTGTAAGAGTGGTGGAGCACTGGAACAGGTTTCCCAGAGAGGTGGTGGATGCCCCATCCCTGGAGATGTTCAAGGCCAGATTGGGTGAGGCCCTGAGCAACCTGATCTAGTTGGGGGTGTCCCTGCTTCTTGCAGGGGGGTTGGACTAGATGACCTCTGGGAGTCCCTTCCAACTCTAGATATTCTATGATTCTATGATTCTATGATTCTATGATTATAAGACATGCTTGTAATATGTAATGAACCCAAACTAGTTAGTGCCTCCACAGAGAACTGCATTACACTACATGTATATGGTGGCTCATGTCCCAAGACAGCACAATCAAATTAGTATGGAACATGGATCTAGTTAATAAGTCCTGCCCTTGAACAGGGTAAATATCATATTACACTTAGAGTATAGGACATTAATATGGATATACTATTTGGGCATCTCCTTGTGGTATCTCATTATGAAATGTAGATGTGCTAACACTTATCTGGCTTCCCTCCCTTCCCCCACTCCCACTTTTTTTTTGTTATTTTAATATCTATGACACTCCAGCAAGCACTCCCATCCCAGTATACAAAGAACACTTCAAGAGAAAACACACTTTTTTTTTTTTAAATCTTGAGGCCCGACCTCAATCCAAAAGACACTTTGCTGAGTGCAGATACAAAACTTGGAGCAAGGCCCATCGGGTAATGAACCTCAGGGGCTATTAATCCACAACCTACAATTTGTAAATGTGCAGGATACTGACTCAGTAGAAAAAAAATAATTTTAAACATCTGTGGTATTCTTTCAATTCCAGATTAATTACGCTGCTCAGATTGTAACATTAGCCAGAAATTTCAAGTTCCTCCGCTGCTATGTTGAGAATGCTCTATTTTCCTTTGTGTTTATCACTGCTTTACTACAGTAGGAGGCTTCCTGCCCAGCACAAGCGTATGTTCAGTTCTGTGTCCTATATTTATTCCACAGCTCACCTTGCCTGCCTTTTCTTTCTCTCTTTGTCTGAAGTCCTTCTGAAACTCTTTGTTACACAGCATTAATTATTATTATTACTCTTAAGACAAAGGCTGTGTACATACCCTCACATCACTCCATCAAAATGGTGATATAAATGAAAATCTAAACAGGCTGTTTAATCCTTTTGAGAAGCTAATAATTATTTTCAATCAGCAAAGACTATTCTGCCATTTCAAAGAATGATTAATGAGAGCAAATGTGTTTGTAATTTATTAGCAGCAGCTTGAGGTGGGGGGGGGGACAACTTAGGAATGGCAGCCATGGCATCAACATCTGACAATATGAAGGCACTTCTGCTCCATATTATAAAGTCAAACATGAGACTGCCTCTTTGTTGATTTATACTCTGTGCAGTGATACTGAGTGCCTGGGTTTTATTCATGAATGGCTTTTGCAGTTATTTTTTGTAGAAGTGTCATGGAAAAAAAGAAATCCACAAGTATGTGCCTCTTCCCCAACACTCACTCAGCCATCAGTATTCATCATTGTGTGGTTCTCTAAGAACAGAAGTATATCACAATAAAACAGGAGGGAAATGGCAAACAAGCAAAGGGAAAGCAGAGGATTGACTGGACTGAGATAGGAGGAGCATTAAACCCCTCTATCATTATGCCTGGTGAAGGAGCTTTATGGCCCACATACAACATAGTGTCTGAGAACTGCAGACTTGAATATGTCATTTCACCTCCACAACACCCTTGCAAGAAGAGAATATGCCCATGTCATGAGCAGGAAACTGAGGCCTGGCAGGGCTGAAAATTCCTTAAATCATTAAGTTTTACCTGTTCACATAGTTGCCTAAATGGTTCCCTAATTTTACTCTTAAGATTAGACACCATCACCACCACTCCCCAAGAGAACTCTGATAATAAAAATGGGACAATATGTGCCTAGAAAAGCTGAAAGCTGCCAAGCTAACCTGTCATTTTGTCTTTAAATTACCCTGCTTCTCCAGCCAAGCTTTCCCCCACTCTAAGCTGCAACAAAACCTAGAAACTTAGAAAGGCAATCCCTACATCTAACTCACCTAAGCATTGCACTATCCAAACAAATTAACATATGCAGCATTTCCAAAGGCACAGAAGTCCAGCCTAAGGTATTGCACACACATTCTACTTGTTATAGGGGCAGCAAAATGTCTGCAATATGGCAAATACAGAAAAGCCTCAACATCCAAAGGAATACCATTTTTGCATGCAAAAAGACATCTATAGGGATATTCAAGTTGATAATCATCCCTGAATGGGTGGTGTATCCCTCACAAACAACTGACAGGACCAAGCTGGAACTGGCTGAAGCCCCTATCCCTTGTCTCCATCCCAAGAGAATTTTTCTTTAATAGTTGGAATAAGTAGCAGCACCATCTTTTGAAGCTGTGTCACTATGCAGAAAGAAAAGCAAAACTGAATGAACCAGAAGGAAAAATTGAGCACAGCATCTCATGTTCTCCCGACTTGTAGTCCTGCAATCTTCTTTTCTGACTTTCTTTGTTATTTTGTATCAATATTGAGGAATAAGGAGGAAATAAACCATGACCCATCTTACAGATAAACAATTGTTCATGTCAATTTAGCACTTGAGGAACCCCATCTGGAGTGTTGTGTGTGGTTTCGCGGTCCCCAGGACAAAACCAGCATTTACAAACTGAGAAGTCCAAAGAAGTTGATGAACCACATGACATATAACGAGAAGTAACAGAAACTGGATTTGTTCAACCCATAGAAAAGGCTAAAGGAGAGTCCAATTTCTATTTTCAACCTCCTAAAGGGCGTAGAAGAGCCAGAGAGGAGACACAGGCAGCTTCTCAGCAGTACACAGCACAAGGACAAGAGGCAGCCCTCAAAACTTAAAAAAAGCATAGGAGTTTCCAATTTCAGTTGAAGCGGGAGGGGAGAATCATAAGAAGGGTGGTCAAGCAAAGGAATAAGCTCACAGAGGTTATGAAACTTTCATCCTGGAAGCAGTTTTCCTGGACAAATTTTTCCAGGGTAAAGCAATTTGACTGAATAGTAGCACTGCTTTGGGTAGGGAGGTGGACCAGACACCCTCCAAAGATCCCCTGTATAGCATATATAACATAGCCCATTCTATGATTCTGTTCAGACCTTCTTGTAACATGATAATTAGGAAGATGCAAGTTTGAATTGATGCAGGAGTAAGGATATGACACACAGGTTGACCTTCAGTGCCCAACTCTACATCCGCACTTTGAGGAAGTACTGCCTTAGCTGGTGAGCTGTATTTTCCAACTTGAACAGTTCCTGCACAAAAGAGAAATGAATGAAATATCATAAATATTTTCTGAGCAATCAGAAAAAAAAAATATGATAAATAATTCCAAAGACAATCACTTTGCAAACCCCACAGTTTCTCTTCAAGGCAGACAATAACCCATGCTGGCACTGAATTTGGCAGCATTACAGGCATAATATTTTCCTACGGATGGACTAGTCTTGTAGCATTTTGCTTGTATGTTAGACACAGATATGCTTCCTCCATCAACTATCAACTGCATGCATGTCTTCTTGTTCCACCTCATTCTTACTTAACCCATCTATTTACAGTGAACAACACAAGCAAGAACCTTTGGGGAGATTTTTGTGTAGCACATTATGAATCACAGTTTTTGGCCCTTCTTTTACATCACAGGATACTGGCCACAGCTGGAAGCAGAACACAGTCATCCTCAGATCGATGTTATGGTGATATGACAAATTCTGTGTTTTCATTCTGTTGCCTTTGATGTGTCTCTCTCTCTTCTCAAGCCTCATCTTGTTTTTATTCCATATATTGTATTTGGCTGAATTAGACTACAAAGTCTTGCAGAAGACATCGTTTTTAACAAGACTTCAAAAAAATGGCTTAGTACATCTGGATACCCCAAGTTGAGTGACACTTTAATATAACTGGATTTTAACAAAATGATGGACACCTGCTCTTTGAAAATCAGGCTCTTCTTAAGTTGGATGAAGATAACCACAGAAGTGATGCACCTGAAACTAATAGACACTTCTGAAAAATCCAGTGCCTTTGCCATGATTGATGGAGAACCGTGTGCATTTACGGCATCTTTTTAAGAAAGAGCCGCATGCCTGGCTCAAGGATAACAGCATCGCTGGTTTCATATGCAACTACGTCTCATAGTGCACCATGATATAAATCTATTCTGAATAAATGAGAGAAGAGTGCTAAATTTTTAACGAACAGTGTTTCCACCTGTCTCAAGATAATGAAAGAATGTAAAGCTTTTCTTAGAACTTTACAGAAAGCAAGAGTAATTAGACACTATCGGCACCTATAACCTTGGGCTGATCACATCACCACATTTCGTGCAGAAAGAGAATTTGGTTTTTTTTATGGATCCATTATTTCTAAAAGAAAATTAATCCTTGTTGTTATACTGATCAGGGGAGCAGCACAAGGGAAAATAAAGCTCTATTCCACAGATCATTCTGTATTCCCGGTGTTCCTTAAGAATACTGAGGTTCTATGGGCAAGGGTCAAGACCTACAAAAGTAGTACATGGGCTCACACACACCTCTCACCTCAAAGAAAGCCTCTGACACAAAAGCAAGTGTCCAGCTCTTGAATGTTCAGGTCATTCCTATTTGAATTTCTCCATCTTATAACATGAACATGTGGAGTGTTTTCCTTACCTCATTGCTGAAATGTTGTCAGGGGAGTAACAAACAATATTGAGACAGGAGTCTCATGCCCACCTTGTCAAAAACAGACTGTCCTTTAACAAGTCTCTCACTTGGTTTTATTGTTCAAAACAGGTTGCATGCATTATGGATGAAATGGTGTCTCTTTGCTAACAGAGATCTCTTTGCTAAAGTACCGCATCCAGTCCGTGACAGGACACTCACATCCTTCTCTCATCAAGTCAAAATGGTGTCAAATTTCTGTTCTCTGTATTTGAAATGCAACGTCCTCCCTCAAGAACGTATGTGTGAACAGTGATCATGTAACTCACACCAGATTGTGACACTGGGCTAGTGCATGTTGTGTTTATGAGGCAGAATGGGTGTTCATCCTCCTGCCGCCTAATGAAGTCAAACACATTACTAAATCCAACGCTAATTAAGAACAGTATTTATCAGACTATGGGTTATTAAAAGGTAGTGTTCCCATCTCACAGAGTTGTGAGAAAGAACTATTTTGCAGGTGTCCTGGGGCTCCTTAATCGATCCCACAGAACGGCTGTGGATGCTGAATTTTGAGAACCAGCTGGCAGCACCAGAACTGTTCATGACAATGTGGCTCTCTGGCTGCCAGACAGGCCAGACAGAACTCCTCAGATGTGAAGAAAAAGCAAAGATATTACTCTACACACTCAAAATCATTAACTGGAACCACAGTGCAGTATTTCAATGGTTAGGGAATAAAGATATGAGGAGACATGCTGAATTTCTATGGATCAGTCAAGAGTAAGTTTATCCTGATTTTTAAGAATACAACAAGAAACATAAACTGGCTGACTGAGGAGATGAAAATTATGTTGTCAAAAAAGAAAAATTCACTATAAAAAGTAGGATAGTGAAAGAGAGGCAAGAGGATGAAACAGAGACTGGTGTCTGTGAGTTATGTAGGTCATGTATAAGAAGAATCACTAAGACAAAATGTGTAACAAGCATGGCAGTGTAAAATAGTATGATGAAGGAATACTGAAAACTAAACTAGTGGAGACCTTGACAGAGGACATCAGAATGTCTGGGGATCTGAAATGAGTTTTAACAAAGGCCAGCATTAAAATAAGTACATAATGAATATGTCCTAAAATATGGTTTAAGTTTATCAGACAATAAGAGATAAAGATGGCGGTATAGCATCTGCCACCACCAGGCTCTAACAATAAAAACAATCTAAATGAATAAGAGCTTAGAATACTGTTGATCCTAAATGATTAACACCTGACAGTACTCAATGCTTAAGTAAACAAGTTAGCACAAATAAGAAACATATCCTATCATAAAGTGTGTATCACAAAATTAATTATTCCTATTTTTGCCTTACCTGCACAAAAAAACAATGAAACTGTGAAAATTAGAAACATCAAGGTGACACAAGGGAGATAAATCTTTGGCTGTTGTAACTAGACATTAAAGTCTTCTTTGTCTCTATTTTTTTATTATTATTATTATTACTGTAGTCATACAGTGGTTACACACTGATAAAAATCCCTCATGTTTCAGCTGTCAGATTTTAAATATGGAAATCCAAGGTAGTCCTAGAGAGAAAAGTTATGCACATGTTTTATTTGATTCAGAATGAAGTACTTGGCACATCAATCAACTATTCTAATAAATGAGGAATCGGACAATCTATATACAAATAATTCCTACATTCAGAAAAGCAGATTTTCTGGTAATGTATTGAGACAGCTGCTCTGGGAAAAACTGAATTCGACATATATTTCATAGGACACTTGAGTTCAACCACATAATTCAGCACAACTTGTGTTATACCGGACAACTGTGGCAGCACAACCGAATGTAGGCATACTACCTTGGTGAATAAGCAAGTATTATTAGTACAGTTTATTCTAAGGGTTAAATGTCTAGCTCAGCACAGAACAAGAAGTCCACACTGCAGATTAAATGTGACTGCAAATACATCAGTTCAAAATTCATTGCAAACAGAGCCTCAGACAGTCCAAGATAAAACTGTGGAGTCTTCCACAAAGGCAAAAGTGATAGGCAGGTTTATAAATAAAACAAAGACACATTGTTTTACAAAGAAATACGTTGCCAACTTGAAGGGGGGGAGGGGGGTGTGGAATCAAACTGCTAGAGAAGGAGACTGGCAACGTACACTGCTGTTTTCCTAAAGCTTTTGTCAAACAATATTTTTCTTAAGCTCTAGACAAGACACATTACCTTTAACACACACTAAATAGACTGTCTTAAAGCCTCACTGGGAGCCTCTGCTTTACCAGGTTAGTGTGGGTTAAAGTTGGTTGCACGCGCTAACATCACACCTTTAAGTCTTTGTCTAGACAGAGCATTAGAATAGATAACTTGTTTGTTGGATGTAAGTATACAGAATTAGATAACAAACTGTTCCAGTAGGCGCAAACAAAAAGTCAATGTGCTGACAATGGATTGCAGAAGACAGAAGAAACAAGTTGGATTCCTTGGGGATGCCTGTCTAGCTCTCTGCTGTTTATTAATGACCTTGAAAGGTACTGTCTGAATGTGACCAAAAATATGTGGTAACTGGAAATATCACAGATGCCTCATATACTTAGAGAATGTGCCACACTACAAAACAGCGTTCCAGCTCCTGTACTGACAAAGGTAATGCCATCACGCAATGCATTAGAAGGACTTCTGGGAGAGCATCCCCTTCGCCATTAGCCTGTATTAATCTGAGCTGCTTTGCACATTCTTCTCCAGTGCTCAGTGGGAATGCACAGCCAATTTACCTAAGCGTCTGTGGGGGCCAATTTATCTCAGCATCTGTGGGAAAAGGTAAGGGGAATGTACAAGACACTTGAAGAACGTATGCGCTTGAGTGTAGGTTACCTGCAGGGAAGTTGCATTTATAGACGTGATCTTCAGCTCTTCTCACCAGACACCTGACACTGTACCAAAGGGGATGGATTCCTAAATTAGGTTAGTTAACCTCGTATTGCCAATCCAAGCCTCCAGTCAAGAAAGCCTGAGTTTGAATCTTTTCCTTCCTGAAATCTTTAATGGCCAGAGATGTTCAGTGAAAAGTCGTTCTATGGAAATAACCATACTCTGGCAATACCAAACCAACCAGTGCCTAATCTGCATACAAATGAGTTTCTCTGTACAAAAATACATAGGTGTTCTCAATTGCAAACTCCGTCAGCTTGCTGCTCAAATTTGTGAATGAGCGATGTTTCAACTAAAGCAACATCTCAACTCTGCCAGTCGTGACTCAGGCACAGAATAAAACTAACGAACAAGTCTGGCATCAGGAAGATATTTTCTCTCTACAAGGCTCCTGTGCTAACAGGACAGCAAAGGCTGCTTAGTTCACTTCTTTGATCCCAGAAGAGCAATTTTCCTCTTACTAAAACTTTTGGGGTTTAATGTTAAATCTCCTGGATTTTTCCATGTTTCTACATAATTGACCATTGGAGTCTGGAGTGGCTAATCCCTCCAAATCACATCATAACAACATTTCCCAAGACTTTCTAACCACAGTCTGTCACCATGGTTGTGTTATGTACCAGGCTGGTGTTGCTGTAGCCATGGCAGATAATAGGGTGGTTACCTTTTATTTCAGTGTTCTTATGTCCAGCTGAAACAACATGAGAGGAGAGATAAACAAATACTGGAAGTTGATAATCAGGTTCATATCTTTTGAACCTGGGGAAAAAAATTAAATATATGTGCCTATTACAGA
This sequence comes from Heliornis fulica, assembly GCA_013399135.1. Taxonomy (NCBI): domain Eukaryota; kingdom Metazoa; phylum Chordata; class Aves; order Gruiformes; family Heliornithidae; genus Heliornis; species Heliornis fulica. The sequence goes on along the minus strand of VXBZ01000168.1, from coordinate 2,013,396 downwards.
TAAATGGATAAGTGCACAGGTACTTTCTCACCAGGTAAAAATTGCCTGTAGGACTCTCTGTGCTTATAAGAGGGGCAGGAAGCCCCAGAAGACTGTTAAAATACAAAGGGAGTTTCCCCATAATGATCCACGCTTGGTATCTAGCTTATTAATTGCAGCAGGTTTTATTTGACTGTACCTCCCTCTGCTTCTAAAAATAGGACTGTCAAAAGGCATCACTGTATCAGCCAGTTCCTCTCTGCAAGTTAATCTATTATACAAGAAAAGGACTTTACAAATGGCTACATTAAAGACATCTAATGAAGTCAAAGCAGCTGTTTTAAAACATATTCAAACAAAATCCAGTCAATGAGATTTGGCCTCTGAATTTCCCGTTGTAATATTAGGTATGTAGAAATTGAGCTTTTCAAGGGAATGAATTCTTTAAATTAAGTGAAAAGTCAGGCTATTTGAGCACCTCATTATACTCTGTATTGAAGATCTTTTTCATCCATATTATCCTATTAAGGTTTGCAATGATGCCCACAACTGTATTCACCGGTGTAATAAAAGGACACACACAGCACTTGAACCAGTGCTTTTGATACTTCTGTTCTTATTCAAGCTCAGTTCCTACTTATCTTAACAGAAATTTTGTTACAGGATGTGGAATTAAGCCATATGTTTTTAACCCAACAATATGTTACATCCTGTAAAAATGTAATTTTCTGGGCCTTACAAAATATCAAAGCTTCAGATCATTATTAATTACTTATGCATGCATATTACTCCTCCTTTCTACTGACAGATCTTCTTTGAAGCAGAATGGGTGCATTTCCTTCAGGCTAGTCTGCCTTAAAAGGGTCAGCTTGAAAACCACATTTTTGTTACGCCTATCAAATGCGGTATCCACAACAGTAAAAATAACACTTAAGGCCACTGCAACTGCAAAAAAAAAAAAACCCAAAAAATCAACAGAGAAATATGTATCTGTATCTCTGACATTCGATTATGTGCCCATCCTAAATAAGCTGGTACAGGCATGTTTTGCATGTTCAAAGTCTCATTTCTCCCTTGCTCAATGATCTCATGCATTTCATCAGGGAATTAAAAACTTCCTTTTTTTTTTTTTTATAATTCAGAGTATATTAGTTAAGTGCACTTCACCAGTAAGTGCATATTCCTAACCAGAAAGTTTTAAGGAGGGTTCCTTTAAGTAGTTCAGAATAAAGAAAAAACCAAACCAGCATTAAGTCAGGTGGCCCTGGGTAGATTTTGCATTGGCATTTTAATGATAAATGTAGGTAGATATGTTCCTTTCCCAGCCATGAAAAGGATGCCCACTGCATCTAATAGAGAATGGAATGCTTAGGAACTCACATCTTACATGTAAGGGTACAACCCTGTTTTAATTGAAGTCAGTATGAAATCTGATATTAATATCAGTGAGAGTGAGATATTAAGTGCAAACATCTTTTTTTTTTTGAGGAATCGGTTTAATTTGTTGTGCTTCAGCTAGCAATTCTGATTCCAATCTATCACAAACTACACCACCAACTTTGTCAAACACAGAAAATCAAATTAACAATGGCTGAAACACATTTGTTTGTGTTGCAGAAGCAATCAATAATTCCTGGACTACATATTCAAAAGTAGCATTGTCATTATTCATAGAAAATAAGCAGATGCATATAAATAATGGGCACTTTTAAAACAATCAGGTATGACATAAATAAATTTGTTTCATTTAGCTCTGTGATCCCTTTCCATCATGTTCTGCTTTTTCTCTCATACTCCTCCCATTTCCTTTTCCTCCCACTCCCACCCTATTCTCTCTTATCACAACAATCCCTCCTCCATGTCCCCTCTGTCCACCCTGTCCTGCCTCCTGTGAGTTGAGCAACAACACTGCCAGCCCAGTACATCTCCCCCTTTAGCCATGGCATCCAAGAGCCTTTTTATTCACTGCCAATTTGCTTCCATACACTGCAAAGAAGCATGGTGTGGGTCCAAGTACCAATTAGGTTGTCTGCATGCTAAGATGGCGAATGAAAACAACCTTCAGTAACCTCTTGGTGGAGCGAGTTGTTCACTGTCCGGCGATCCTCAGTTTCAGCAATATGGACAAGTGGATTGCACATAAGGCCAGGAGCCCAGAACCTCTTGTGTGGCAGTAATAGCTCTAACTAATGATTCTTTCAATGGATACCGACAATTCATTAATCCTCTTTGTCTCAGATAATCTGCAAAGATTGGTATAAAAACATGTTGCTTGTCCTCCTTGATGGATTTTGCAAAAAACAGTCCAACCTCCAAATTTTACTCTCTTTGTATCTATGCTTGATTTTCATTATTTCAAATGGTTGTTATACTTTTTCATCCTAAGGTAGGTCTCAGCCTTTCTACATTCAAGAATATGCTGCTCTCTGAAGACGTAAAACTCAAGTTTTGTTATACTTTTATTAAGAGACATATGCAAAATAAGAAGTTGAACAGAAGGCTGTTACTCCCATTAAGATGAGATATGACAGGAAAAAGCAAACAAGGAAAATGAAGAATGGTCTTCCTTTTAAATTAGAACAAATTTGTGTCCCGGAATAGAATATGGAGCAAGAAGATGCCTGCTTCCAAGGGAAAGTATGTTAAGTGCTGAAGACATTGACTAAATTGTTCAAGATCACTTCATGCTACTTAATGACTGATTACTCAGTAATGCTCCCAAGATCAGCAAAACCTTGGGTATCTGTCATCTGAATGCCAGTTCCATGAGTTAAGGGGACTGAAATTGCAGTAACTTTCAATAGTGGACATTTTTAAAGACCATGTCCCTCTATGATATTGTCTATTTAAATACAGTTTAAATATCTGTATTCCACCCATTTAAGACTAAGTCATAATGAACAACACTCATGTCCAAACACTCAGACCTTCCTACTTCAACCCTGCAAAAAAATAATAAAAAAAAAGTCTTCCAAGAAACGTCCTCAAAACTCTCATTTCTCATCCCCAGAGAAAATGTAGTAGAAGAGGCAGCACGACCTAAAGGTCAACAGATTCATGCTCTGGCAATAAATAGAGGAAACAAATTCCATGGTAATAGATTCGTGACTCAGATGTGCCCCATATCCATCTGTGTGCAGCTCAAGCCTCGCAGACGCTCCAATTCTGTATTATCTAGCACACATGCAGAGGAGATGTTCTTTTTGTTAACTAAGAAAAACATATTTACAGCTTTGGGATTTAAAGCTAAACCCTTTATCTCACAACCCTAAATGGCAGCACAGATCAGAGAATAGGGGCATGGCACCCTTGTGCAGGGGACACAAGAACACGTGCGTTCTGTTCCTTCCAGGACTTGTGGCAGCCTCTAAGGTGTGGCACCATGAAGAGCAGTTTGCCATGAGCTAATGATGAGGTTTTAAAAGCATAAATCTACTGAAAGGAAAAGTTACAAATGCCAAGCCACTATTTTTCAGCCTTTTGGACATCTAGAATCAGCATAGGAAGGGATCTGTAATAAGACCTACACACACTCTCTCAGCTGACTGTAATTTTAAATGGTTCAGTAAAATGTAACAAGAAAAAAGAAAACCTTTCATACCAAAAATGCTATTCCTAGAATTACACCTGAGTGCCATGACATTACAATATAAATTATATCCTCGCGAGAGTATTAGAAAAATGGGTAATTAAAAATGCCAATTTATACATACATGAAACACATTTTTATTGCTAAAATTAAGTGCTTATTATAGAAACCAATTATTAAGCTATACCACGCTTTAGTTTTTATGAACTAAACTTACAAATTACTTGGGTGTCTAATTCCACATTTAGGTACCTCTGGTTAACATGTCAGCACTACCACAACCCACAGTTCCTTTGCAATCACTGCTTAAATTTGAGAGCAGAGCCAGAGATCAACAGGCAGGCACATGCCAGACTGTGAAGCTGCCCACAGCCCTGCCTCATGCCTAATCACCACTGGAAATCTCACCTTCAGCATTTTGGCGGGAGGTTAGAGGGAGCAGGAGGGTCAGGGCACACATGTGTCAGGATTAGGGCACACAAGTATGTATTGTGATATACGTTCTGAAGTCTTCTGCCTGCCTGATTCATTGAGTGAACTTGAACCCATTCTCCTATTTCTCTTGGAAGTGGCCTAACGTCAAAGCCATTTGGTGTTTCAAAAAAATCTGTCTCAATTTGTCCGCTATAGCTGCTTCACTTTGTATAAACATTTGTACATTTCTTGGAACACACGCGTGAATCCGGGTCTCCCAGATGACCACTTGAACTAGCAGGTTAGCCTCATAGGCTCCCTTTCCCAGTGAAGGAGAACAACTTCAATATGAGATACTTGCCCAGAAATATGCTATGGCCTCAGATCTTGGAAACCTATGTTCATATGTGTCCCTAAATCAGACCAAATACAAACAGAATTTGAATACTGCCTTGCTACTTTGCATCAAAATAAAAAATTTAAATATAAAATAAAATAAAATAAAATAAAATAAAATAAAATAAAATAAAATAAAATAAAATAAAATAAAATAAAATAAAATATTTTCTCTATCCTAATTTACACACTGGCTTTCAAGAGGTTTCATAATGATTCATGAGAAATAGCAGGCTGGAGTGAATTCCACTAAAAATTCTGAGCAGAAAAAACATATCATTCCACCAGTGTGAATCCAGGGTCCCACCAACCCAACCAGTCACTGAGCCAGGCCAGCAACTTCTTGGTCTGAGCACCAAAAGGCAGGGAGAAGAAAAGGACAAACAAGTATGGGCCACATCCAGAGAAAGCTAAACATGGACAATTGTTTCCTCACAAACTGGTATGGAAAAGAGCACACACATAGTTAAAGGTGTCCCTGCTCACCTCAGGAGATGACCTTTAAAGGTCCCTTCCAACCTAACACTTTCTATGATCCTGTGACTCCTCACACCTCTGGCCAACACAGCTATGCTTGTGTCTAGTAATGCATACAAAGCCTAATGCTGCATGCACATACCAGGCAGCAACAGCAACAGATGCTCGTTTTAGTGACCCGCACTCCAGTGTTCATGGGACTGGGTATCGCTGACTGTGGTGTATGTTTGTGTACCTGGTAATGAAAAATTAAATCATTCTCAAATGTCTATTCCTTCCCTGCCAAGAGCATTATTATCCACATGGAAACGACAGACAATTACTCATCTGCTCTCAGGTCTCCCTTGTATGGAGCACCATTCTGTGACCACCCTCATATTAAATTTGGGCTTGTCTACACATGGAGTTGTTCCTGATTAATTGTTCATGATTAATGTCATGTGTGGCCAGAGCATCCACATGTGGCATTAATCAGAAATAGCTATTATGCGTAGACAAGCCCATATTCACAGTAGGAGCTCTAACAAGATCAGGAGGAATGGCCCACGCCCAGCACCTCTTGGGGCAGATACTTCTTACCTAATAAAGTGCAAGGCATTTCTTAGTCAAGGGCTCCAGCCACAAGACATCCTCAGAATACACACCTAACCACATGTAAAGGACACTCACAGCTCGTTTTCAGAAAGCCAGTGCTGTGGACAAATGCTCAGTTTGGAGATGAGTGTGCAAACATTCTCTACTAATTGCTGTCTCCTCCTAGAGGCATCCCTGGCCTCACAGAACTGGAGGGCTCACAGGAGTCAGTCCCAAACTTGGCTTTGCTGATTTTGGTCAAGCAAGAAAGAAACAAGGGGTTTGAGCTCACTCGGCTTACTGACAAGGGTTCACTTCCCTCACTTCTGGCCCCCAAACTCCCTGCGTCCTTGGTAGCAGCTGAACACTGCAGGCTCCTTCCTTACCCTGGTTTTCAGCCCTTGCTCTCTCCCAAGTTCTTTTCTCTCCACATATTTCTGATGCATGGAGACATCCTTCTTTCTCAGCAAGTTTAGGTTTTGTTTGTTGGATTTCTTCCAAGCTCGTTCAATTATATATTGTATTATAGAGAGCCAAACTGTTATTACTCCAAGTGCCACAATTCAAAAGTCCCTTCTTGAACAATTATTTACTGTTTTGTTTTTTGTTTTTGTTTGATATGCTGGGCACCTACACTCGTTTCTGGAATTGAACCGAATCTAAAGAATAATTCTTTCTCAGCAGAAGTTATTAAACCAATGTCATCTGACCACTCGAGTTTTCTTATTTATATACACAAAACTAAAGTAGTACTTAAATGTGCTACCCAAGATAAAACATACTTATTTTGACAGACACCCTATCTGGTGACATTTTATTTTGCAGCTTTTATCTTATTTTTTCTATTTTTATCACGATTCAAAACCTGGAAATTGATTTATATAGCCATTAATAAAAGAGAGAAAAAAAAAAGAACATGCCTGTAAATACAAACTGGTGTAATATTACCTACATTTTCTTCATTTTTTAAAAATCTTATTTCTAAAGTTTTGAGTGTTTAGGTTTTCCGGTTTCTGGGGAGGGTTGGGTGCAGATGGGGGTTTAACTGCCTGTTTATTTCATAGGGAAAATGATACATCTGTGTGTTAGATGTGGCTTTGGAATTCTCTTTTAACAGTATATCACTTGTTTTAGACCAGGTGTTGACTGGTCAAATTACAGGAACACGAAGTATAATTTGTACTTGTCACGCAGGCAGCCCTTTCTTAAAGGCATTAAGTACTATCTTTTTCACCTGATTCAGTGAAAAGAGATCTAAATGTGTGGTGGGCAGTTACACCCTCTCAATGTGCCTCCACCCGCATCACCCTGCGGATGGTGCTTTGTTATCTGAGCACTGGAATCATGCCGGACCCAGCTGGAAAAGAGGCAAAGAAAGCGATGTGGGAGGAGCAGAGCTCTTAGAAACCATTCCTGGATTTGTAAATAGGAAAAAGCAATTTTAATTCGAGATGATGTAGTTTCCAAGTGATTAAGCCAGAAAGAAATATGACTTATTCTTCCAGTGGAATGGGAAGAGGCATGTAGGAAGTCCCTAATGCACAACAGGGTCCAACCTGCCAGCCAGAGGGGCCAAAAGTTATATTCCTAAAATTTCAGACTGTACTGTACTAGCCAGTAATTTTACAAGTACAGATAAGTAATCAAAGCTGTTGGTACTGAGGGCCCTGTATCTGCAATTCAGAATT
>VXBZ01000168.1:1994153-2006246 GCA_013399135.1 Heliornis fulica | reverse complement strand
TGGGGACTTTGGGCTCGACTTAGTAAAATCTCCTGAGCTGTGTTCTTTCCCTTGACAATTCAAAGTTGTTCAAAAGACCTGCTACAGGCTTGGACCATCACCAGCGATCAGTGGCTTTTGTGCTCGAAGCTTCTGGTTTAGTTTCCCTGAAAGGAAACAAAATTTAGTTAGCACACACCAAAACCACTTTGCAAACTATGACAGAGCTCGGTAAGTAGAGACAATAGGGGAATTAGCCACTCCAGCCTGGAACACCAGGCACAGCCTCAGGCACCTGATAAAGAATCTTGATTTCAAAAGCAGCCAAGTACCCGCTGACTGTTTATCTTTGGAAATCAGAACATAACATTAACCTATGCCAATTAATTAAAAAAAAAAAAAAAACACAAAAAATCTCTCCAAAAAAAAAAACCTCCAACAAAAAAACCTACAACATATACATGAGAAACACTGAAGCTTCATCTATTTTTTCTAATGCCTCATATGACAAATTACTGAATTAGATGTTCTGAGCAATGTTTAGAGCAGGGAAATGGAGGCCAAGTGTTCAGGCCAAAAACTACAAAGGTCTAAAGCACTGAGCAGTTGTGTGGATAGCCAGCTCACACTGAAATCACTCAATCCCAGTGAGATGCCTGAATAAAATCATACCTCCAGTCTCCTCTATCAAATAAACTGGAGCAAATGGTTTAAAAAATTCTGGGGTTAGATTAATGGCTTTCTGCTTAAGCAGTTATATAATAATTTTGCACTTCATCAGTTCAAATGCAAAAACAACTGAGAGACTTTCAGACTGTAGATAAACTAATAATACACTGCACTTTTAGTTTGTTATTCAATGGATGCTACATAAAGTGGGATTGATTTTGCAGCTATTGCACTTGAGGAGTTCCTATTTGGGGCAATGGGCACTTGTGTGGGAATAACTGATGTGGAAGCAGCCCCCATAATGCCTTATTGACAAAATTAATCCTCATTTTTCCTTCAAAGTGATTACAAGCTGCATCACTATACCAGTGTTCTTAGATGATTTCTGTACATTTCCCCATATGGTGTTAGCAAGTTTTTAGAACTTATATGGCAAAAGCTTGATTAAGAAAAAAAATTAAAATCCCTAAACTGGGCCATATGTAGGACATTCCTCTTGGTGATCTCTCTGGAATAGCCTCCCAATTTAAATAGAAGTCAACCCAATTTACAAAATTGGATTGGGCAAAACACTAGAGAACGTGTTACAGTGTGGGGAGCCATCATGTATACGCAGTGCAGACACACTGCTGAATGACCTAACTTGACATTTGCATCTCTGATTTACATTATATAATCTCCATTCCACATTGCAATTATTAGAGGAAAAAATATCATCTTTTTTGTTGTTTTTTCAAGGAAGATGGGATAAGGCCAGGGGCGGGATGTGAAAAGAAGAAATAAAAATTTTCAGAAATTTATAATTCAGAAAAGGAAAACCATGTCTGTGGAAGATGAAGGTAAAAGGTTATGGAAAAGACCTGACATTCTGCATGCCGTTAAAGGAAAAAGTTTGCATTGCTGGACTAGTGGCAACAAAGTCACTCCTTGTTTCTATAGTATTCAGAGTGTCCTGTTCCCTTCCACTATTCTCTGCCATTTGTTTTTATATTTACTGTTCCATATAACAATTAAGAATTCTTAGCAGGTCTTCTAAGTAGTAGAAATTTAAATTAGATTACAAAAAGAACCTCAAAAGCAGAGTGAGATTTTAAATGGATCATTGAAACCAACTACAATTCTTTATTATTTTTTTTTTCTTCACACAGGGGAAGGGTAATGCTTTTTAGGAGTGCCTTACAATCAATCCAAAATGAGTAGTATTTATTTTCAGTGTGTCAGATTTGGCACTGAGGTTAATGTGAACGTAACATTTTTTTATGCTTTTCATTAGCCAAACTAGAAAAACGTGAACAGAAAGCTTTGGGAAACCAAGGTGGTCTCATCAGTACCAGCCACAGAGTATGTATAGTGCCCTAAGGTCTATTCTACTGAGGGAACAGAATAGGGGTAAAAATTATGCAGGATACAAGTTGGTGATTCTCTTTCCACTACCTTTAATAGTGAAAAAGGTATCTAGCTGCACAGTACTTGAGGGCATCTGCACTCCTGCCCTGCACCATTGTATAAGACAGCAAAATGGACAGTCCAACCTTCTCATGTCACTGATGTCCCACCTTTGCTTCCTACCCTGTGCTGGAATGATGTTTACGTCTCAACCAGTATCAATGTCCATTTTGCACATCTGAAACTGTTAATTTTTGCTAACAGAAGCCAACAAGTAGTAAACAAGACAACCCGCAGAAACTGCAGTGTCTGCCATTTGGAGCGCAGTGGCCTTGTTTGCATCAGTGGGTTTTTTTCTGGAGTCTCCCAGGAGTGACAAGGCCAGTCCAACCCCATCGGTATCAGCACTGCTTGGCACACAGCTGCAGATGAAGCTCCCTAGCTGTGCATATTTCAAACACTGCCATTGAGACTTCATGGCTTGACACTACAGTGCTAAATTTGCCAGCAACTGTTTTATCTCCATCAGCACTCAAAGTTTTAACAGGGGATGTGTCCCCACCCAGCACCAGGGCTTAACAGTCTTAAAAAAAAAAAAAAGCAAACCATCAACTACAAATAACCCTCAAAACCCCTTAAGAAAGTTTGTCCCCTCCTGTTAAAGGCCCCAATTTCAGAGCAGCTTTGCTTGCAGGTGTTGCACCACTTCCCACACACTGTCACAAGTCTCTAGTACTTTGTGCCATTATTTTTTAGCACCAGGTGATCTGAACTCCTTTTTTTTCCTTTTTATTTTTTTTCCAAAGTAATTTTCCATTCTTTACACCCATGATAGTTTGAAAAAAAGGTGATCCCCAAAAAGCCAAACCACAAGCCAACTGATTGCAGAGTGGAGGCTCTAGTGTGAGTCCTGAGGAGAGGAAGTACCAGGGATGGGCCAGGCCAGGGCTGTGGGGTGGCAGGGAAAGAGAAGCCCTCGAGTGGAAGGGAAGCTCTGACTCTCTTGGGCTGGCAAGCCTGGTGTTTGAGAGGAGCCTTAAGGAGAAACGTGAGAAATCTCATGAGGGAGAAGGGGATAGCTGCAGATCAGCCTGTATGAAATTAGCAGCTGCACAACCACAGCACCCCAGGATTAAAAGTGAACCTCAGTCAGCACCAAACTGGGATGTGAGTACTTGGATACATCCTTGGGGAGAAAGTGTGGCTTCTTGATTTTATTTTATTTTTTTTAAGCTCTCAAATGGCAAAAAGAATTGCTTCTGAAGAGATTGGTACTCACACAAAAGTCATCAGCCCGCTAGATGGGTTCAGCTTATAAAGTAGTTCCCAGTCACAGCATCACTGCAGTAAAACAGGCCTGAAGCTCACCTGCCTGGACAGGGCACCAAAATAACAGTCCTCATAGCAACAAAAACTTCTGGGTCAACAAACAAATGCCTGTGAAAAGAAAGAAGGCTTTGATGTCAGATCCTAGGATTTTGAGCAATTTTGTGAAGCCATAGCAAAATGGGAGGTAATGGGGAACCAGAGGAAGTTATTTAAACAGTCAAAAGACTTTGAATAAAGACAGTTCACAAAGACCTACTAAGTAAAGTCAGTTGCCAGGAGGAGAAGAGGTGGTAACATCCTGCCTCGTGGATGCAAATCCAGTTAGGGGATAGCACACAGAGGCCGAATAGGAATAATTGCTCAGTTCTCTTCACAGCATTTAGGTAGTGGGGTGCCTCACGGATCAATATAAACAGTGGCATTGTTTAAGGTCCTTACTGAGGATCTACTAGAAAGGCTGGGTACATAAGAGTGGCAAGCAAGACAAGGCTGGTGGATTGCAAGGCACCTCAGTAAGCCTTGACAACACTAAGTAACAGAGTAATGCATAGGCAGAGGGAATGCAGTCTAGAGAAGTACACAGTAATGCACCTCGGAAGGCATGATTTAAACTACTTGTATACACAGATAGGTTCTGAATTAATTGTAACCTTTCAACAAAAAGATTGAGGCATCAGTGTGGGCAGCTTAATGAAGATGTCTGCTCAGTGTGCAGCAGTGGTCAAACCCAGAAAATAAGCTGTAACAAAAAAATGGATAACAGAAAATATTTTAATATGATTATGTAGAACATTGATAGAAAGTTTCGGTTAGCCAACCTTAGAGGGATGCAAAAGAGAAACCTGCCTATGGAATAAGCCAAGTGCCCTTGTAGAGGTCAGTCCTGCCAAGTGCTGAGTTATCTCCCCTGTTACTATAGTGCTCTCAGCACCTAAACTGAGCAGAAAGATAGCTTTTGAAGAAAGAGTAGAAGAAAGTTTGTGCAATGAAGGATGAAGCAGATCTGGCACATAGCATGTTAAGGTACTTGTTCAATAAGGAAACACACAAAAGGACACAGCTTATCAATGCAGCATATAACTAATCTGTAGAAAAGAGGTCATAAACTGTTACTGTAGTAAATAGCTTAGCTTTACACCAAATCAGAGGAAACTCAAAAATACATTAAAAAAAAAAACAAAACAAACAAAAAACTCCAACTCTGCCATTCAGCTCATGTAAATCAAGTCAGTCCATTAGCTGCTGTAATCAGTAGAACTGATGGTACAAGCCAGGGAGGTACCATTTTACAATTTCATCAGCTGTTCTGCAGAAAAATAAAAATGACAAGAGCATTCAACTTGCCACATTCAAGTCTTGGCAGGGTTAAGATAGAAATCCCTCAGATTTATGTCTCCATCAGTGATGATATAACCGGCAAGTTGCTTTGTATTAGAGGTTTGTCTTCTCAGTTGTATGGCCACAAGGGAATCCTTCCCCAGGTATTGTGTTGTTGAATGCCTGATGCATTATGAGTTCTTTAGAAGATGCTGGTGTTGGCGCTGCTAGTAGGCAGATCCTGAATTTAGTGTACCAGCAACTTTTTCTGTGCTATGAATACCTATCTTCAGGCAAAATGCATGTGACTGAATTTCAGATATTCTTTTAGCTATTTGTTCTTTCCGAAATCAAGCTCCCTTGTGCTGTGCTAACAAAAATTGAGCCAGGGAGCTAGCCAGAATACACGAGCAGCAATGAACCTTACATTACAGTTAAAAATAGCATTAATCAGAGCTATACACTGAATTAAAGCCAATATTAGTCAAAGAGCTGTTTGTTTTATTCCGCAAGCGACATAAATATTCTTGAGCAATCAACTAGCCTTGAGAATTTATACACGAGAGACAATAAATGAAATGTTCAGAAAACATTGCAAACTGGCAGGAGTATTATCCCTAAATATGAAGACTCTAAAAATCTGTAAATAAAAATATGGAATAGTGGATATTTCTCAAACCTTGGATGAGCAAAAGCTCTATGTTTACTTTTAGAAATAATCCTCTTCCTACTGTGGCATGGGACTGGCAGGGGGTTTGGAAGAGCCCGCAACCTCAGGAGGTAGAATGGTTGCCCAGTCTCACACTTGGAGGAAGTATTTTACTAAAGATCTTGAAGACAGCTTCATATGGATCTAAGAGACCTAATTCTTGCCACTGCTGAACACATTCCATGCTAGAGAAAACTACAGGATATTTGTTTTATCATCCATGGGCATTATAGTGAGGGAAGTTGTTAAACTTAACATTTTGAGTGTGAAAGAATATTGTCTATTGGGGTGCCAGAGACTAGAGGAAATAAAGAAGTTGTTGCTGTAGTTATGAAAAGTAGTTGTTGCACATTACAACTTCACTGTGATGGATATGTTGTTGGACTGCTGCCGTTCACTGTATAAGAGATTGGGAGGGGGCATGGGGTGTAGCTGCAGGAAGCAGGCCATTTGGAGGTGAAATGGCAGTGGTCTTCCTGGACTAGAGCTATGACAATTTGAGGTCTGTAGGGAAAATTCATCCTGGGGCAGAAAGGAAGCAAGAGCCTCCAAGGATTCTTGCAGAGGTAATTGGTTAAGAGGCACTGAGAGTGGAATATTTAGGACACAAGGAAGGTAAAGAAGAGAGGGGAGCAAGCGCTGCAAAGAGCCACTGCCAAGAGGTTATTGGAAAGGTTGGTCACCTCTTCCATGAGATTAAGAGCCAGGGTGGCCCACTCATGACCTGAAATAAAAGCAGAAAACTAGGATAGCTTTAAAATCTTTTTGACATCAAATATCTGTGGCCACAGCAGTGATAAGTAGGGATTCACCCACAAAAGGTATCTGCTAGGCATTTTCTAGAAGAAGAGTATCAGTTTCTCCATTTTATAGAGAGAGAAACTGAAATTTGTGTGAGATTTTCACAAGAAGAAAGGAATATGGGTGCTTAAGTCTGATTTTTATTACATTGCTGGAATTGGGAGCAGGGGCAGAACAAATACCCTGGCTCCTGGCCTGCTGATGAGACCACTACATAGGCTGTTGAAGGGCTTGTTTTCCTTTCTGATTACATATCACCATTAAATCTGTCAGCTCCTATTTTAAAAAGGAAAGGAGTGCATGCTCAATTCTAGAGTAATTAGGTAATGTTGGTATTATGCTCTGAAGCTGCAAAGTGATAATTTATGTAAAAGGCAAGCAGTATTATTATTATTGCTAGAGTATGATATCATGAGGCTGACGCATAAGAACAGCAAAGTGTGAAAAATCACATGCATCTGCTGTGCCTTCCTAAAAACAACTTAAACTGAAAATAATCAATTGAAAAAATCACTGTATCAGAATTTTGCAGCACTCACAAAGCTACATCTGATAAGAAAACAGGCTCTATCTTTCTGTTTCCAAAAAAAAAGGGCTACAAAAAACTTGAGTTTTAACAAGTTTTAGGAAACATAAACTATTTTGAACTGTTTACATTTACTTTGTTTGCATTTCATTATCTTCCGGGAGTCCAACTGACTTATGGTACATATTTCAGAGGAAAACTTGGAACATACTGGAATCGAGCCTGTTGCTTCCGAATCCTATGGCCCACTACTAACAGCTACTTACAGAGGTGGAAACAACACTTGCTGGTGCCAACCAAAATGAAAGGCTGAGGGAAAACAGGAAGTAATCCACACAGAAAGCATGTAACTAATCTTGAGAGGGATAGCAGCAAGCCTCCTCTGCAGCAAGCATTCAGGAAGGGAGAAGCACTGATAGGCATCTCCTACACTGAGAATGGCTTGTCTGAGAGAGATTAACCAGAGAACAAAGATAACGTATCCGTGTTCCAGAGAAAGACGATGTGAAGTACTGGATTGAGACGAGACCCAACTTGAAATGTAAAGCCTCGAAATAGAGGTCTGCAGTAAAAAGGGTTACAGGTTACCAACTAAAGAAATGCAGTGAAAATCCACTGAAAAACCAGGTCAGACTGGAATAATTCCCAGATCCTTCACACTTGTAAAAGGAAACCACACTGCAGAAGGTGTATGCAAAATAAATTGCCTAAAATGCTGAACTAGATGAGAAGGTTTATTGCTTACAAATTCTCCTGAACCCACAGCATATTTGTAAAGGCCTGGGATGAATGCTGCTGCCATTACCACACAGTACACACATTATAATTATTTAATTTAGGAGAAAAACATAATCAAATCAAAGGAGAAAATGTAACTGAAACTGCAACTGTCTGCTGACAGTGTGCAACACGTGACCAACACCACCGCTGCTTGTAACCCTTTATAAGCATGAGGAGGATTAAACTATTTTCCTATCTATTTAAATAAAATTCAAAGTGGCAAGGACACTGGAGAAGCCTTAACAAACACAGTGGTTGTACTAAAGAACTACTTTCCCGCATGCTACAACACTATTTCAACACATACTTGTTTGCTGTTCCCTGAACCCTTGTAGACTCCCATGGAAAGGAGTATTTCTCATGTGATTTAGAAAGATTCTGCTGCATATTGATACTATTAGGTCCAATAAGCATGTCCAAAGTGTGTGCATATCCAAATCTAAACTTATGTTCAGTACAGCAACAGAACATTTCTCTTATATAACCATTATGTTAATTTTACTAACATTTTCTTCTTGTCAGCAATATTGGAACTGCAGAGGGAAAATGTGGACTCAGTCAAGGAAATAATATCATTACATTTTAGATTAGGTATTATTAAATTCCAGGACAGACACTCACACAGATCAGTGTCTTGAGTGTTTTGCTATAAGGATGTGACCACCTGGAAATCCAGTCCCAGTACCACTGCTGGATTTCAGTTGTCCCACTTGGATCAGTTGGTGATTTGAGAAAAGTTAAGAGTTAAGATTTTGTCACCCTTACTCATACTGAGAAGAGTCTTACTTCCTGTGCAGCCTCACTGATTTAAATTAGAATATCTGTATGCAGATACAGGAGAGAAGGGGACTGTGTGAAATAATCTGCCTAAAAAAACAGAACTGTTAATAGTGTGTAAAATGTTTCCTGGATTGGGTCCTGTATTTGCAATCATAAATCTTTCTCTTTTTTTGATCTTTCCAATTCATTCTAATCATAAACTTCAATTATTTGGTGGACTTCAAATAAATTACTTGTCAACTACCAGTTCAATTAATTACAGAATGTATGCAATGAACACTTTAAGTGCAATCATCCAGGTCTAATACGCACTTAGAAGTATGTACTCTGCTTTCTAATAAATTTTAATTAAATAAAACATTTCATTCTACCTGAAAATTTTTTAAAAGTCTTTGTTGGCCCAAAACCAAACTATTATATACTTGGCTTGGTCTCTAAACAGAAAAAACTGTTCATGCAGCCTTGCTGGTGACCACTTCCCACCTCAGTGCTCTATTTTAACCTGGTGTCCTCTGGGTTACTACAGAAGGTGCTACCACTTTCTCAAAGAAACCCAAACCCTTCCCTCTCATTATGCCTGGTTCTCACTGATACCCAAAGAGAAATTAGTAGCATAAAGGTCTATGCTGGGGTTCCATGGGGCAGAACACAAATGGAGCAACACTTGATTAATGGTTTACTTTCTTTGGTATATTTACATCCTCTTGAGCCTCTTAAGAAATAATGCTTTTAATAAGCTTTCCCATAAGCTTTGAAAAGTTACATTTTCAAAGAAAATACCTTGCAGTGAAATTACACTTCAGGAAGAACCTCACTTGTGATCACACAAGCTTGAAGCACTGTGCTGAGAGGGCGTAATGGTAAAACAAGGGTGCTTGTCACCTTTCCCAAGACTTTCTCACACCAATCAGGCCATGCAGATGAAGAGTGCAAAGCCACATTCATTATTGGGGCCTGTATAATACCCCGAAATAAACTATACCGGCATTATTATCTTGAGCCATCTAAACAAACAGGAAAAGGTAGGTGGGGATAGAGTAACACAATTTACATAGCCTGTGATCCTTAGTTTAGAACAGTGCCTTGACCTGTACATCTTTGGTTCTTGGTGCACCAACATGGGATGCAAGCACAAGAAACCCTCCAACATACCCCCAAATGCTTCAGGGAGTTCCTTGCCCTGTGTAACTCTCTGCTTTTCATAAGGATTTGTTTCTAACACACACAGTGGTAAGCCCCACTCTCAGCAGAGTAACCACATGCAGTCAGCACAGAAATCCCTTCTGGGATTTTCCTTTTTCTTTTTCTTTTTCCCTTCCTTCCTTTCACCACACTCTGCAGACATTCCAGTCTGGAAGGAGTGAGCAGGGTCACATCCGTAACCCAGCCTCAATCCCTGCCTGACCTTACAATTCAAAATGTTAACACCCAACTGAGGATCCATCTTTTCCCTTCTTTTCATTGTGATGTTTGATATTTTGCAGTGATCCTTGCTAGATGGGCACAGCAGTCACATTCTGCTTTCAACTCTACTTCACTGAGAAGAGACTCTGTGAACCCTACAGCTTTCACTTCCCCCCAGCCATCTCCAGCATTCTCCCAATACACAGTGCCCTGCTTTCTTGCTGCCTGACTGAAGAACCAACTCAGGTATGCAGAAGGCTTTGAAGAGTATGAGTGAAAAGATTTCTTTAAATAACTGTGGCTTAGATCAGGAGAGGCAAACAGATGAGATTCAGGACTTCCTGCTAGCTTGTTGGTGATGGGCTCATGCTTTGTCCTATGTTCCCTTAGCTGCTTGTCACCAGTCTTCCAGCTTTTTCCTGGAAAGCCACCAACTGACTGCATTCCACTTTTCTGTGGCCATAAACAATGACACTGCTTAGGACCCCACTGCAACCCCCGATGAAGAAAGCTCTGACCTGCCTAATTCTCTGTGTGTGGGTTGTAAATACCTGAAGATACGCTTTGTATGAGTGAGGTGTCATGAAGGCTGTGACTTCCCTACTATTGCTTCTGGCAGGCTCACGCCAGTTCTCCATAACTCACTTTGGCAAGCTGGCAGCTTCCAGCATCTGAAAGCCAAAAATAGGAAAGGGCATTTGCAGGGCGGTGATACGATGTGTGCTTGGCTTTAAAAAGGATCTTAAACTTAAGGCAGTGGAGAGCAAAGAGGTATCTCAGTATCACCATGGATATGTGACATTAAACAAACCACTTGTCATGATACACAGCTGACTACTTGCCAAATGGAACAGGATCTTCTTATTCTTCATTGTTTTGCCCTGCAAAACCTGCATAACCACAAGAAGGAAAAATCTTCAGAAAGGTAGACCATTGCCGGGCAGACGGGAGGTCCTGGTTCAGTAGCAACTTCCAGACATCCACCTATCTCATAGGCATTTGAAGACCAAAAGGTGAAATCATGGTGGGTGCCCTACTTAATTGCTGTAGGAAAGGAAGCTGCAGGATGAGGTCACTTCCTCAAGGTAACTGACACTTGTGAAGTTTCCTGGCCTCCCGGCTTTGATTCCATTCCTGCTGTCCCTCACAGATGAGACGTCAGCTGGGTATTTTTCCAGTGACTTCTATGTGCCTACTTACTGCTGCCTACATGCACGGCTTTGCCAAGGATGGCACCAGCCACACTGGGAATTGTTCTCTCATCCACTGTACCTCTCTGCATCCAGGAACCCAGCCATGCCTCCACCCCAGCGGGAGTAAGGGGGAGGTAACCCACTATTTGGTTACACCTTCACAGTTCACTGTGGCCAGCAGTACCCCAATATGGGGCAAGTGGAGTGCCACACGGGCAGCATCTTGAAGCAAAACCATGTGCCTTCTCCTGTGCCTCCCCAATGAGAACCTCCCCCACCGCCGTGTCCTTGAACAGTGTGTGAAGGATGGGCAGCCACAGAGGGGAAAGCAGAGATGGAGGAGCAGGATGCCAGGTTATGGCACTGTTGAGAAGCAGGCCACCATCCAGTGCTTCCCTGCTACTTCAGTGACCGCTTCATAATGGAGTTGGCCGGTCTGGTGCAAGAGGCAGGAGCACTGGTGTCAGGGGGATGGGATGGGTTTACACACGCATGGCCCTGCCGAGGCGGTGCTGAATGTACCCAGCCAGGGAGAGCCTTCATGCAGCGTGCACCCACCCGTGCTCTGCATATTGTTTTTCTTTGCCACTGCATGAAAAGCAATCATAAGCAACGCTAATGACCCCCACCAAACCGGCCAAGGGCAACAGTGGGTGGACACACGGCCTGCCCATCGTGGGTGGGTGGCCGTGGGGCAAACACGCGTGGTGGAAGGGGGGTGCGTGTGGAAAGTGTGCCGGCATTCCTCCGCACACCTCTCGCATACGGAGCCCGTGTCTGTGGAAAAAGGTGGATCTCGGATCTCGCCTCCGGGAGAGGGGCTGGCCCCAAGGGCTCCCACGCGCGTCCGGGAGTCCCACGTCGGAGGAGCCGGACACCTGCCCCGCGGCGGCACCGCAGCTGCGGCCCTCGCCATGCGCAGCAGCGCGGACGGAGCGCCCACTCCCACGCGTGTCCGCGGCCGCCGCGCTACAGCGACACGCGCGGACGGAGCACGTAGCCNGGGGGGGGGGGGCTGCTCCGCTTCCCTCCGCTGAGTCCCGCTTTGTTCCCCGGGGGAGGCGCGGAGCGGGGCGCGCAGCGCGGTGGCGAGGGACCCACGGATACACGTGCCGCCCAGCCGGGAGGAGCGGGGAGCTTGAGTGCTGCCTCCTAGACCCGCCCGGTCCCTTCTTCTTCCCGTCCCGTCCCGTCCCGTCCCTTCCTTCCCGCGTGCCTCC
>VXBZ01000168.1:1892765-1993165 GCA_013399135.1 Heliornis fulica | reverse complement strand
GATGTCCGAGGGGGTATTGTCCTAATGTATTCCCACGCTAACTTTCCAGGTGGGCAATGGCAGACCACATGATGGCCATGAACCACGGGCGATTCCCCGACGGATCCGGCGGGCTTCACCACCACCCTGCGCATCGGATGGGCATGGGGCAGTTTCCCACCCCCCATCACCACCACCAGCAGCAGCAGCCGCCGCAGCAGCACGCCTTCAGCGCCCTGATGGGCGACCATATACATTACGGAGCCGGGAATATGAACGCGAGCAGCGGGGTGAGGCACGCCATGGGGCCGGGCAGCGTGAGCGGAGGGCACCCGGCCGGCAGCATGCCGCCCCCCGCCCGCTTCAGCGGCTCCCAGTTCATGGCCCCTCCCGTCGCCAGCCCGGGAGGGCAGCTGAGCGCCAGCATGCAGCTCCAGAAGCTGAACAACCAGTACTTCAGCCACCACCCCTACCCCCACAGCCACTACATGCCGGACTTGCACCCCGGCAGCCACCAGCTGAACGGCAGCAGCCAGCAGCATTTCAGGGACTGCAACCCCAAGCACGGCGGCGGCGGCAGCGGCTTGCCGCCCGCCGTCCCCCACGTCCCCGCGGCAATGCTGCCGCCCAATGTCATAGACACTGACTTCATCGACGAGGAGGTCCTCATGTCCTTAGTCATCGAAATGGGGCTGGATCGCATCAAGGAGCTTCCCGAGCTGTGGTTGGGACAGAACGAGTTTGACTTCATGACAGACTTCGTTTGCAAACAGCAGCCCAGCAGGGTGAGCTGCTGATTCATTTAAAACAAACAAAGGACTTTCTATCGGTGCGAATGAAAACATTCCCCTAGACACGGTGTCTCACTTTTCAGGGCTTGAAAAGGTGAGAATCTGGAAAGCAGAGTCAACTATGCGCTTGTATAAATTGGTTTGGGCTTTTGGTTTTTGTTTTGGGTTTTTTTTTCCCTTTCTTAAATCGCTGCCACTTTTTTTTTGTTTGTTTTTTTTCCCGTAGCTTTGACATTCACGCCCCCTCCCGTAGTAATAATTTCTAGGGAACTCGGCCTTTTTGCGTTGGTTTGCCCCCCTCCTCCTCATCTCCTAACTTCCTTCAGTTCCTTCCTCCAGTAACGTGCCCATAATTCCCACAGTGCTGAACTGTTAGATATTAATCTTGGCAAATTGCTTAATCTTGTGGATTTTGTAAACGATAATTTCCAGTGACTGGAACTGCATTCAAATTCTGAGTGGACGGGGAAAAAGAAAATTTAAAATTGCATTAGTTGGTTGCATGAACTTTGAAGGGCAGATACAACTGCACAAATGCTGCCATCTTGCTTAATTTTTAACTATGCATTACAGTGCAGACTAATTTTTTTTTTTTTTTTTAATATGCTAAACTGGAAGCTTAACATATGTGGGCCAAAACCTTTCCAGATCAGGAAAAGTAATACTGTTACTTAAAAGTCTGCTACCCATTCTCCCTCCCCCATATGTACAGACAATAATATGGTGTGGATGGAATGTTGACTAGTGGCAAACATTTCACAGATTTTTTTTTTTAATATTATTATTTTGTTTCTGTCTTCAGCATTTTGACACTGTGCTAATATAGTTTATTCAGTACATGAAAAGATACTACTGTGTTGAAAGCTTTTCAGGAAATTTTGACAGTATTTTTGTACAAAACATTTTTTTGAGAAAATATTGTTAATTTATTCTATTTTAATTTGCCAATGTCAATAAAAAGTTAAGAAATGCTTTAGTTTTTCTAGAAGTCATTTACCAGTATTTTTCTTCAAATCTCTTCTCCACTGTCCCTGGTAAGTAGAACATCTATCTGTACAACCATGTCGGTGTGCAAAAAGACATTCCAAAATAGAAAGTACACTACACCCATGTATATGTCATGGTGAACTCAGTAGGTGAGTGGGATTTGAACATACTTACAGCATAAAGCCTCATACGTAACATTGTAATATGCCTGTCAGTGTGGTTTTATGAAAAATAAAGTTGCTGAGGCGCAACTTTTTTGTGACTTGCCAACATACTTGCTTTAAATGTAGTTGTCCAGAGTTATGATGCATAAAAGTATTTATTATATTTATCTATTAAACTTGTAATTTTATAAATCTGCTTTCATTTATATAGTAGACTTTGTTTGTATATTTGTTCTCTCACCTGCATAAGAGCTATGTAAAAAGACCCAAGGGCTTTTAACATGAAACTATTTGTAACTTGGGAAGGGAGGGTTGGCTGGTGGTGGGTGTCATCCTGTCTCTCTCACCTCACAGGGTTAATATAGGAGCTTACATCAATCCAGATCTGCATCACACGAAAACTCATGTGTGTTTCATTTCCAGTGATTTAGGAGAAGGGGAGCATCCTTAAGACTGTCCTTCAAATACTCCACTGTGGGACATCTTTGACCCCTCTCTCCCAGAAACTGCTACCAAGTAAAGCCACCAAGGCATATCCATAGAGGCCTACTTTGAACATTGGGAGAAAAATGCCCACTATTATAGAAGCAATTGATGTCCTGCTTCTTTAGTGCCAACTGTTGCAACCTTCTGCCCCCACTCAGCCTTTGGTAAAGCTCCTGCGCAAGTTACTACTTCAGTGAGGACCGCTGGATCGGGACCCTAATAATACATGTAATCCTGTTTAGCCACGCTTCCTAAGTTTGATACAGGAGTGATATCACCGCACTTCCCTTTCGCTTACTTTTTTTTTTGCCTTGTCTCCTGAATTTATTAGGAAGAAAAACAGCATGGTGAATGCAGCTACATTTTAAACCTGGGCACGTAAACAGGGGAGGATATCACCACACAATGGGAGTGTAAATAGCAGTGTTTTGACTCAAGCTGGGAAATTAAACTGATTACTATTACTAAAATTGTCCCAGCTGGTGAGAAAAGTGATACTTGGCCTTCTTTGCTTTACAGACATGAAGCAGCTAATACGTTTTATGAATGTTTAAAAAAAACCCAAAAAAACAACAAAAAACCCCCCATGTATCAAAGTATTAGCAAAAGTATAAAGATGGAAGTGCATGCTTCTGGGAAAACCTGACAACAAAATGCTCTCCACAGGCAGTAGCGGGCCATTCTTAGACAACTCTCAGCACCCAAGAATTTTAAAAAAACCAACTTGCTTTCAGCCAGTGATGTTTTGTGATAGTAAATTTAATAGCAAATGGCAGTGAATCATAACTTATCAGCACACCAGTAGCGTAAAAGAGTGTTGAGAAGAATACAGTTGTAGTTTTAAGAGCCATTGCCCAGCTTGCCACTATATAAATCTTTTTTTTTCTGTTTCAAGGCTGTTTGATCTGCACAGGTTGCATTGCCCTCTTCTGGAGTTTGGGAGGGTGATTTTTTTTCTGATTCTAATCAACTTCTTGTAAAACAGACTATCAAATCATGTGCATACCAAATTGCGTAGACGTTTAAAGCCTCCACAATCTCCTAAAACAAAAGGGAATACTCTCACTCAGCTTTAACGATAAGCATTTTTGCTTCATAAAGTTGGTTAAACAACAGCTTCTTCACGGTTGAGGCATCACTACTTAAAAGTCTGCCAGCATTAAATCCTCCCATATAAGCTTTTCCAAGAACAGGCAGTTCCACGGGCACGCTGGTAGGGTCTGTTTGAGCAGGACTCCGAGCAGAACTCCTGAGAGCTGCTGCCGCTAACCAACACGTTACTACTTATGTTAACTAACAGCTACTGAATGTGCTGGCTTTGGGGAAGGCATCGTCAAGGACTTTTGCGATTTCTTAAAAGTAGACTCCAGGGAAATTTGCAAAACAATCATATTGCCTACCTTGTCCCTTAATTTCTGGTGAAGACTAAGGTCCCAGTGGATATCACAACTACATGTTTTCTTACTCGCAATGTCACCCACCGAGTAACACTGGGGGCCTGACCCACATTTTCCCAACATGAACCCCTCAGCAACGCTCCCACTGGCTCCCACAGCTGAAGCACTACTGAGCCTTCAAGCAGACCCTCTCTAGCCCACCCACTGTTTAGAAATACACTTAAGTATTGTATTTACATTAGTGAAAAATGCAGAGTGAGTGACCCAGTTTTCCAGGCACCACCAGATCCTTGCAAGGGACGTTGCCGTCTTGCATCCCACTAAGTTGCTTTCAGTACCGGCAACTTGACCTCTGCACTTTGGCTGTTTTTCAGGAACCTCCAACATGGTACGTGAGCTCTGCTCCTCTGTAAGCCGCGGCCATAAATAGGCGCCGGGCTTTATTTGGCGTGGAGATCAGCCCTAAGCTGCCTGCCGCGCAAGGCACCGCGAACTAGATGCCGACTGACGCAGTCCTCTGCCAGGTTCCCTCTGCACGGGTGGGCGCTGGGACGGACGGCCGAGGAGGCAGCAGCCCTCTCACGGACGGGCCTCTGCCGCTGCGCCTCGGAGCCTGGGTGCGCTGCGTGCGGCCCGTCCCGTTCCAGCGCGGCTCCCGTCCCGGCTGCCGCAGGCACCTGTGCGGGCCGGCCGGCGGCACCACGGCGCCCCCGTGTGGGCAGCCGCCCTCCCGCCGCCGGCCTTCGCGCAGCCGCCGCTGGGCGCGGGGGGCGAGGGGATCCGCGGGGACCGGGAAGCGCCCCCGGAGCCGGGGAGCTGCGTGCCCGCCGCGGCATTGGGTTGTGCGGGGAGAGAGGGTTGCACGGAGGCGTGCGAGAAGTAGGGGTAGGGCTTGGGCTTGTGGAGGGGTGGGGAGGCGGCCACGTGTCCTTGCGGCACCGGTGCCCGGCAGAGACCTTCCCCAGGCACCGCGGAGGGTCCGGCGGGCGAGGCGTGCCCGCAGGCGGCGGCGCTCCACGGAACCCGTCGGCACGGCACGGCACAGCGGCCCGAGGGCGTGCGGGGCCTCCCGATGTTTCTCGGCTTGTGTGTAGAGAACAAGCAAGGGCGCACCGTGAAACAGGCCTCTTTGTCTCCGGTGTTCTTAGTAAGTAAAGTTACATAAGCGAGGATTATGCCCAGCTTATCTCGTCTTGCTGGGGGATGGGAAACTCCCAACATCTGGATTTGTAGGGTTCCTTTCATAGAATCATAGAATCATAGAATCATAGAATGATTAGGGTTGGAAGGGACTCCCAGAGGTCANCTCTCCCCATCTTTCTTGTAGGCCCCCTTGAGGTACTGGCAGACTGCTATAAGGTCTTCCCGGAGCCTCCTCTTCTCCAGGCTGAACAGCCCCAACTCTCTCAGCCTGTCCTTGTAGGAAAGGTGCTCCAGCCCCTTTATCATCTTTGTGGCATCTTTCGTTTGTTTCTTTATGCTCCTCCTTTCCCCCTTCAAGAGACATTTTCCGCATTCCATGGTTGCTTGAGAAGTTGGATACGAAGCCTCATGGATGGTGTCTGGGCAGTGGGTATGGTATGTGTCTGTGGAGACACGTAGTAGTACTGTAAGACTGCTCCAGGGCATAGGTAACTTCTGTGTGATGTCCTGCTACAGGAGCCATCCTGTTCCTGCCCTCTGCCTCCGCTCCCTCTTGGCTGTGCGGCACACCAGGGTTTAACGTGTGAGCTGGTACCGAAAGCATGGATACCCCCTTATATTAGAAGCCTCAGTAAAACCGGGATGTGCATGGGCATAGAGGGAAGGGATATGTAGTCAGAAAAAGCAGTTCTTGTCCCTGACCCTAGAGCTATCCTTGAAGTCTTCATTTCCTCCAAAATACTCGCTCCAGGGCTACCACAGACAAGAATAAGAAATGCCAGTGTTACAGATCTGGGCTACACATGCCGACCTTAACCTGAACTATTTTTGTATCATCACTCATAGGGATAGCACTGCGAACAAGGACTAAGTAACATTGACAGGAGCTGTTTAAATTATATGACTAAGTATAATGTATTTTTTAAATAGACAAATATATTTGTCAGATAACACTGCATGTGCAGTAAAACTAAGATGAGGAATCAAAGGAACTTGAAACCCAAGGCAGCAGCATTTTCTCAGGGTTTCATGTATTCTAAGTGCATCATTTTGTCAGTACAGAGGAGGTGTTTTACATAGTTTCTGCAAATATATTTACACATTTCAATATGGTGCCACTATTGTGCTCGTGCACAGGATAAAGCTGAGTCTGAGTAACTGCAACAATAACGAGGTGCATCAAATGGCTGAACAGATGAGCCACTGTTATGGTAGGTTCTCTGTTATTCTCTTTGCCTCATTTTAGAAAGCAATTTGCAACACCAGGTTTTTAATAGAGATGGATCAGGTATTGCAATCCCTCTCCATATGCTGTGCCCTTCCCCCTCTTAAAAAATTACAGAGGGACAATTTGATCACAAGCCTGAAACAGATTTTGAAAGATATTTAACATGTTAAAAATAAGCAAAAGGTTTTCCATCTTATCAGGCTTTGTAAAATACTGACCACTTTCCCCGCCTTTTCCTTTTGCCAGGCCATTTTGTTATCTTTTGTTATCTCTGTCTATTGGCATGTTTGTTTGGCAATGCATTCCCTATTTTACCAGCAATGAAGTAAAATAAAAGAAATATTCCAAATGGTCAAGCTCCTAAAGCTGTGGCTGAAGTTGCTAGTGTGAATACCTAGCACTTCTTAAGCTAAAACCCTAAATATTTAGCAGACACTTGTCCCACCAAGATGCTGAAGGCGCACCTACTTACATTCAGTTTCAACCAAGAGCTTCCTAAGAATTGCACTGTGAGTTTTCCACTGCAGCCTGCTTTACTAATGCACAGGAGAGGGTGAAGTTTCTGAAAGTGTATAAAATGTTTTATCTGCTGCTATTCAAACAGAAGTAGCACAGAGAATTTCAGATTTCACTGTCTCTGATGGGATAAGTATTTAAAGGCTTGTTACTCCAAATCTTTTGTGTTTTCTTCCAGCTACATTATTTGGTCTAATAATGGATATTATCTCTGTCTGCAAACCTTGTACAGCACTATGTGCTCCATCAGTGTTGTATAAAGTGTGTATTGAAGGCAGGAATGGATTCCTGGGATATTCCAGTGATAGGGAATGATAGTCTCTGCACATCCGCTTTTTTAAAGAAGCCAAGTAGTTATATTTTGGATTGCTTGTAGGATTACAAGGGTTGTATAGTTATATTTTGTGTTGCTTCTGGGTTGCTTATCATCAGGCTGCACTGAGGTTTGCATGTGGTCTGACAGTGAGATGAAGGGCGAGGTCTGAACACAGGTATGGAGATGAATATAAAGCCTTTCTGAGGCAAAATAAAGAATCAATTATGATCAGTAGTGAGAAGGTTTTAGGGGATAGGTCTGAAAACCTGTCAGCCCCACTCCACAAGCTCCAAGCAGGTACCTGTCTCTGTGGGGTGATGGAGACATCTTGATTCTTCTTACCAGTTTTGATGGGGCACAACACTAAACACTGGAGAATTTGAGAAAATGTGATGTGTTAACCTTCTTCACAGACCATTATTTACAACATAAACCTGAATTTGCTCTGGTGGAGATAAGTGAGTGGAGCTGTTGTCGTATGGAGCCAAAGATGCCTGCAGTCCTGTGTCCCGGCCACTCTGCTCTTGAGGATGTACACAAGATCCACGTCCTCGCTCCTGGAAGATAAGTTGAGAGCATTCCCATGCCTTGTCAGCCACCACACTGGAAACCGCCACAGCCAGAACATGGACATGAAGCCTGTGCTCGGTCCTGCTTCTGAAAACCACCTTCTCTCTTTTTAAATCCCCTGTAATCCACTATCTCAACCTCATTTGGTGGGCTTCTTTTCAGCACTCAGGAAGCAGCATGTCTCCCATGTTTTCTCTTGCCCTTTTCTGTTTAATCAGGGCAAAAA
The DNA here is from genome assembly GCA_013399135.1 of Heliornis fulica. NCBI lineage: Eukaryota > Metazoa > Chordata > Aves > Gruiformes > Heliornithidae > Heliornis > Heliornis fulica. The sequence goes on along the minus strand of VXBZ01000168.1, from coordinate 1,985,362 downwards.
TAAGTCAGAGAACATTTGAGGCTGTAGAGTGCTTTGGGATGCGTAGTCAGCCGGTGTGGCGGCTTATTGCAGATGTGCCATAGGATGGTAGGGAAGGGCGACAGCTGGTCTGTCACAAGTCACCTTGCGTGTGACTTTGCCCTATAAGGATGGGAAAAACTGATGAGTGTCTCGCTCCATCACCAGCTTACCAGGCAGGGACCTTCTGCGGGGTAATCCACTGTCCTGTGTGTGGCTTCTTCTCTTTCTCAGGTCTCACTTTTTGAGATGGAGTCCTCTTTCCCCACCTTTTAATCAAGTGCTTTATGTGAAAGACATCAGTGCATAGAAAATCACACAGATTTTTGGAAGGAGCTATTTAAATTGTTAGTAGTGACTTGGAGGTGCTTAATTTCATTTTAGAATACATATTCAAAACAGAGCAGCAGTAATTGAATGTGACTGATGAAACCAGGCTGTCGGGGTGCCTGCAGAAAGGCTGCAGTGCAGGGAGCTCGCCCACTAGGTGTAGCTGAAGCCCTGCGTTTCTTAGCATTTAAAAGCTTTAAAAGAGCAGCCTTTTAATTTGATCTATTTTATACGTTTTAACCAAATGAAAGGTGGACAGAGTGAATAGAGATAGTTGCTTATGGAGCAGAGCCTTTACTTGATGGACACAAGCCACCAATGTGCATCTGCAACCCAGGTGGTCAGCTGCATTCTGGGTTGCATCAAAGGAAGTGTGGCCAGCAGATCGAGAGAGGCTGTTCTGACACTATTCTGCTCTGGTGAGACCTCACCTGGAGTGCCGTGTCCAGCTCTGGAGCCCTCAGCACAAGGACATGGACCTGTTGGAGCACGTCCAGAGGATGGCCACAAAAGTGATCCAAGGGCTGGAGCACCTCTTCTATGAAGACAGGTTGAGAGAGCTGGGGTTGTTCAGCCAGGAGAAGAGACGGCTGCAGAGGCACCTTATAGTGGCCTTCCAGTACCTGAAAGGTGCCTGTGAGAAAGCTGGGGAAGAACTGTTCACAAGGGCATGTGGCAATAGGATGAGGGGTAATGGTTTTAAACTAGAAAAGGGTAGATTTAGGTTGGATATTAGGAAAAAGTTCTTTGATATGAGGATGGGAGATCACTGGAACAGATTGCCCAGAGAGATGGTGCAGGCTCCATCCCTGGAGATATTCAAGGTCAGGTTTGCTGGGGCTCTGAGCAACCTGTTTACTGCAGGGGAGGTGGACTAGATGACCTTTAAAGGTCCCTTCCATCCTAACACATTCTATGATTCTAATGCGAGAATTGCATCTTAGCAATTCTTCAGTGTCATCACAAAAATAAGTCAATAGGCACAAGGTTCCTCTAGTCCAGACCTTCTAGTCCAGAAATTTTTTTGGCATGGCTCATTTTACATGTAAACGTGACAAGTGATAAAGTTGCCTCTGTAGAAAGCTGCTAGGAAGACTTGGGTTTAGTCATGTGTTTTCCCCCCAGGCCCTGTTACCAAGGGGTGTGCTTAAAAGGGGAGGTTGGTTCCACAGAAACCAGTGAAGCAGAGCACTTCTATATTCTCAAGCAGAAGTCTCAGTTGGTATTTTGTCTGAGGAAGAATACTCTGCTTCTTTGCCTCTCCTTCAGTTCTCTCTAGCTCTTTGTGTACATAACAGCTTTGCCCTGTACAGTATCCTCATAACTTTGAGAATAAGGCAAAACAAGAAGACCTGGTATGTAAGCTAAGTTCCACACGTCCGATCTACATTTTTTTTTTTTTGGCTTTCAAAAGGCAGTGATCTGGATTTATAAATTGTGAAGACTGTCAGGAGTTAAGGTTATTATTCACCTGCAATTTTCCCAGATAAGCTTCATCACCAAAATCTTGATCAGTGATACTCTAGGTCTGGTACTGACCTAGGTAACTGCTTGGCCAGTGGTGTCCAAGTCAAAAGTCAAGGTTTGACTGATGGTTTATCCAATGTAGCCATACCCTTGGGGTCCCTTTTGGAGTGCAGGAAGCAATTCATGCTAAAACTGCATTGCATATCTCAGTCTAACACAATTCAGTTGCCTCAAAGTCACCCCACCAGTGTTAGTGGGCCTAGAAGTGCTCCAAACATATTACTAATTTTAGGAGGACTCTACATCACTTGGCCAGGGCATGTTGTAGTGGTGTAAATCAGACTCAGGTCTTGTAAGTTCCTCCGGAGACTCTGGGGTGGTGTTGCTGGAGTCCCTGCTTGAACAAACTCAAGGGTTGCAAAAGACATGAAGCATCTAGTGTAACTCCAACATCTTGTGTTAATGATAATGTCAGGTGGGAGTAAGTCAGAATTCTTGATCACTCTGATGAGCAGGAGTCTGTCTGAGGTCTTTCTTAACTTAATTCAAACATAATATTCCATATTCGAGTATATTCTTAATGTGGTGTTTAGGCCAGGAATGGATTAGGGTATTTTCTGATCCACACTTTCCTCTGAAATTAGCTTATTGTTATAATCATTCCAATAACTATTTAGTTGGACTTTCTGATGACTATTTTTAACTTCAGCAAAAGGTGAAATTAACTGAAAAGAACAGCTTCTTTCTTAGGTGTGGGTTTGTTGAGGTTTTTTTGTATCCCCCTGGTAGAAGGTGGCCTTTAACTATTGAAAAGGAAAGGTAGATGGAAAGCTGATTTACATGTATTCTGCTAAATCTGATTGACAAACATTTTCCTAGGGTTTTTTTCCTCCTCCACAAAAATGAAGACCTCCAAGCTCCTTTTGGTCAGCAGCTTTTGCCAGCCTCTTTCATTATGAGGAAATTGCATGTTACTTTATAAGGAAACCTAAGTACATGCATGCTGGTTTTTGCTTTCTTGCATGTTACATTTTAGGTGTATAAATACTTTTCTCTTTCTGTCTGTTCTCCTAAAACAGTGAAGAAATGAATGTATATCATCTTTAATGTCCCAACCAATCCAGGTTGTCAGTAAAGCATCCATTATCGGGGGTGGGGTTTCATACTTGCCTTTAGAGAGGCAAGTTGCCAGCTTATACCTGCTTGTGCCAGCAGTTGCCCAGTTCATGATTCCTCAGCATCTGTTGCCTGAGATGGATGATCATGACAAAATGCTGCATTTCTCTCTTCTTCCACTCTTTGATCAAGGTTACCTGGAAGATTGATGACCTGTGGGTATCCTTGACATCTCACAGGCTAGGAAGGAACAAGATGACAGAGTAGAGTTTTGAAATTGATAAAGTGTCAGAAGGACCCAGCTAGTCAAACATTATATGGTGACATAAAGAGAAAGAAAAGACTGAGAAAGACAGATTTAAAGGAACTATATCTTCTCCTTTTTTTTTTTTTTTTTTTGCTGTTGGCTGGTCATGTAAGAAGTTTCGGGGGGTCTTTCTGCCTGGTGTGCTCTCCAATAATTTTGTCCTTTTTGAGGTTCCATAAAAACAAGTGTAGGGTCTTGCACCTGGGAAGGAACAACCGTGAGTGTCAGTACAGGCTGGGGGATGACCTGCTGGGGAGGAGCTCTGCAGAGAAGGACCTGGGGGTCCTGATGGATGGCAGGTTGGCCATGAGCCAGCAGTGTGCCCTGGTGGCCAAGAAGGCCAATGGGATCCTGGGGTGCATTAAGAGGAGCGTAGCCAGCAGGTCAAAGGAGGTCATCCTCCCCCTCTACTCTGCCCTGGTCAGGCCTCACCTGGAGTCCTGTGTCCAGTTCTGGGCTTCTTGGTACAAAACAGACAGGGATTTGCTGGAGAGAGTCCAGTAGAGGCCACAAAGATTATTAAGGGCCTGGAGCATCTCTCCTATGAGGAAAGGCTGAGTGAGCTGGGGCTGTTCAGCCTTGAGAAGAGAAGACTGAGAGGGGATCTCATCAATGTTTATCAATATCTGAAGTGTGGGAGACAAAGGCCAACCTCTGCAATGGTCACAAGTTGGACCACAGTGAGGGTGACAGAGCACTGGAACAGACTGTCCAGGGGGGTTGTGGAGTCTCCTCTGGAGATATTCAAGATCCATCTGGATGTCTACCTGTGCAACCTGCTCTAGGGAACCTGCTTTGGCAGGGTGGTGGACTTGATAATCTGTCGAGGTCCCTTCCAACCCCTACGATTCTGTGATAAACAAGAAGGACTAAAGACAGATTATTTATTTTTTTTTACACTCTGGGGTTGGTAAAACATTCCACAGTTTTACAAGTAATGACTGTCCTTTCTGTCTGCTCTGTTAGATGATCTCCTAGTGAGGAAAGGTTACAGCACAGAAGGGAACACTGAAGAGCCTGGAGGTCCAGCCAGAGAGAAGAGCCTTCTGTGCTGGGAGAGTACAAGCTTGCAACAGAAAGGCAGCCCTAGGAGACTTACCCACTGGCTATTGTACCAGACAGGGAAGGCAGGTGGGAGACCAAATGACAAGAAAAAAAAAAAAACAAACTGAGCAAAGATAATCTATATTAGAATATGATGGCCCGGGGACTTTATTTACTTTGTCCTATGCAGGTTGTTGAAATGGCTCAAAGATCTCACAGGTGTCTTATGAATTTAATAAACATCAGAATTCAAATTTCCTGTGGTCATGTGAAGTACGGTTCCTTTGTGCAGGGAAGATTGCTTTACACTGGCTAACAGTTAGGCCCTTCAGCCCTACAGTTTACCTAACTTGGCCCACCTTTTAGGCCCTTCAGCCCTACAGTTTACCTAACTTGGCCCACCTTTGTGCACATCAGTGCTGTTCGTACACCATCTTCATTCAAGCTGACTATCTAGATTCTGTGAATTTCACAGTTGATGCAAACCCTCTGCAGAAAGTGGGAGCACATAAAGAACATAAGGACACTGAACTATTTTGTGAGGTGGACCTCCCTTTCATTCTGAGCATGCAACTCCAGTCCTCATGTGTAAAGCAAGCGTGCCACAATTAAAGTAGGAAGGAATCTGAGCACATCTTGTTCCCATCTGCATGACCTTGGGCGAGTCATTATTTATTATGTATTAACATGTAACACTTTATATCTCAGTTTAACCTTTCAAATAATGAGTACAATGTGCTTTTTGCAGTTCATTGCTGCTTGATGTTGAAATTGCTTAATAGATTATATGAGATCCTTGCATGCAGGTTGCTACACCACTGGAAATCACTGCCACAGAAGTTTGTTCCTACGTCTTTTAATTTTTAAAGTTTGTTATAAATATTCTAACCACATAAAACATAAATAATAGCCTAATGAAAAAATAATGAATAAGGTAAAGGTAATGAATAGGTGTGGCTCCCCACAACTAGGGATGTATCTTGCAATGCTATAGGAACAGGGACAATATGAGAGATCTAATGATTTCAGAGTATCTGAGTGAAGTAGAATTGAATTGTTGTCTCTGATTCCAAAGGGGGTGTGAAATAATTGATTTTTCCTTGGTTCAACAATTCCTCATACTCCATCTGGTTTGGGAATCTCCAAATTACATACCCACTCTGAAACTATTGAGAGGTACCACGATCTAATTCCCTCTCTTTTAGAGTCCTGTTAGAGGAAAACCATTTCTGAATTCATAGTAGTACAGTTTTGGAGACACATCCAAGGATACCTAAGATACCTATATTATGCATATATATCTCTGTATACTCATATTCAAGTCCAGGATCTAAATTAGAGACCAATTTGCCTTTCACAATAAGTGTGACTTGCACAGGCTTTTTATGTTCAAGTAATGAAGATTTAACAAATTCTAACAAATTGGTGACATTGGTGCCACCTCTCATGTTTGTCTCTCAGCTTAGTAAAATATGAAAGTCACTCTCACCTCTTCTTTTCTCATCCTTTCATCTCTTGGGTTTTATTTTCTTCTTCACTTATTTGGCCCCTCAAATAATGTTATGTTTAATAAGGTGATTCTAGTTAGACAGCTAGAAAATCCTTATAAAAATGCAATTATCACCAATTCACAGTTTTGAGCTCTTAATACTTGTATGCCTTTTGCATCCTTTTGCATTTCCCATGCAGTGATTCTCTTTCCATGGATGTCTTAAAATAGGTTATTGGTGTTTACATCAGCATCAGCATCAGCATCAGCATCATACAGTAGTGCTGCCAGCTCTGCAGATCACTGCGTGGGTCCTTCTGAACTAACAGTTCATCAGCCACCCTGTCATTACCCTATAAAATAAGGTTCTCATTAGGACTTCGCTATCACTGCCTCTGTTACTTCCCTTCTTTCTACACGTCTTTATCTTTCAGCACAAATGTCACATACATTTCCAAGGGTTTTTTAAGTGTTATCTCAGTCGGTGTTCCTGTTGGGTCAGTCCCTATTCTTCCCTCCTGTAGTATTAGGTTAGTTGCAACCTCAGTGTTGCTCAGCCCCTCCACCCCCCTCAGATCAGTTATGATTGTCAGCAGAATCTGGACCTTGTTCTTTCCAGAGAAAAATGCTTGCCTCCAATTAGGAGACTTTTTACCATCCATGTGAGCAGCTGAGAGAGAGCTGGCCTTCAGTTTCTAATTTACTTTATTCTTTGTGGGGCTCACCAGCAGGTGCTGCTTGGGAAATCAATGGCAGTTCCACGCCGAGCAGCTGCGGGACTGCACCTTCACTAAGTCTTTTCCATCTCTAATTTTTACAAGCCAGCTCTAGGAGCAATCACACACACACACACACACACACACACACACTCACACACACACTCACACACACTTGCATACTGGTGATGAAACTGATGCAAGTGAACATTATTAGCAAATGGAAGGGCCTGGGGAAAGGAGGGAAAGGCAAAAAGCTGCCTTACGCAAGGCAAGTCAGTTTACATTGTCTTACTGGAATAGATAGTTTCATATTGACAGCTCACCCTTGACCAGTGTACCACTGGCATTTAAAAGGCCTCTAAATTACACCTGATACATGATTTACAGCATGATCACATCTGAATTGGGCCCAGAGATTTCCCCTGGTGGGGCCACAAAATGTCCAAGGTTGTTGGTTGACTTGGCCCAACTCTATTGCCTAGATTCTTCTACTAACCTCTATTGGTAGAAGGTAATTTTTAGCTAGGGGAGCATAAATTTAGAATATTAGAATATATAATCTAATTTAAATTATATTTAAATTAGACAGCTTCAGAATTCAGTACCTTTCTGAAGTCTCATACTGGATTTCATGTTAGCTTATAATCGTGTAAATCAGCAGTAACTTCACTGCACTACCAGAATAACTGGAAACTGCTAATGCTGCTCTGCCCCTTCCCAGTGAATTAGCTGTGTATATCTAAGAAGAGCTGTTTCTAAACTGCAGAGAAGCATTCAGATGTGGCTGCACGCCTCACCTGAGGGACTCTTTCACTTTATGTGTGAATTGTCAAGTGAAGCTATTCTCCACTTTGCCAAAGTCTTCAAATAGCACATAGCATAATGTATTTATGGAGTGTCTTTCTCTTGGGCAAGCTGAAGTGGTGGAAATTGCCTGGAGAAAATTGAAACCCTGATAATTGATTTTGGTTGCTCTTAAGGTTTCGAAAGACTTGAATCTTTCCAAGAATAAATCAAAAGCTGTTCAGTAGCAAACCATGGGGAATTCCTCCAGATTCTCAGAGTGGTTTCCTTGCTAAATTTCAGAAATTATATTCTTACTGATGTAGATTAAGAATTAAATTATTTGCTTAAAATAGTTAAGTCTGTTGCCTACTGGGATTTTCTGTGTCAGCTAATTTCACTGTGTTATTGACTGCCACTGGTAGCCAGGATCTTTGAGCTGTAGAAGAAAAAAACGGGCAAACCTTAGGTAAATGACAAACCCTTCAGGCCATAAAATCTTATTAGATGGTAAATCATAACCTCCCAACCCTTTTGAGATTGGTTTGAAGCTAGGAAATCTGTAGAAAATTGATGCAGTGTGGAACACCTGCTTTGTGTATGCAAATAAATGCAAATGTAATTTTTTTCCCTTTTTTTTTTCATTGTCACAGTACTAAGCAAGAGAGAAATGATTCCCAAGATGTCACTGTGCAAAACATCTCATTGTTCCAGATGTTTATGACATTTCTATAGAAGTAAATTAAACCCACTGGAGATCGGTCTTGACAGACTTTGCCTTGGGACCTCGCAGGACTTGTTATATTATATAATATGTAATGGCATAAGTATATTATGGTATGTATTGAAACAGGATGGATGTTTTTTCCCAATATGATTAATTGAAGTAGTGTGTTTACAGGAACTGGTTCTGCCCAGGTACAATATTATTGAAAGACTTGTATCTTTCAAAACATAAACTAAAAACTGTTCTACAGGAAAGCTGTGAAGAGCTCCTCCAGGTTCTTAGCAGGATTTTCTCACTAGAATCCAAAAATGATGCTCTCACTGATATATATCTGGCACTAAAGTGGCAGTCCACTGTAGTCTGCTGCATCCTCATGTGTGATGTGATCAGGAAGGGTCATCTCTAGATTTTCTTGTGCTTCTGGCAAGCAGCTCAGGAGCAGAGGAGCTACAATTTGCAGAGGGGTGCAGATGGCCCTTTTCTGGCCAATGCAGAAAGCAGGAGACCTTCCCCAGCCTTGTCACCTTCTGCAAAAAGACTGTCCTGCATGCCAAATCAGGCTGTATGGTGCCCAGGGGACATTAGGGCTTCTGCAGAAATTAAGCTTCCATTTAGGTGGAAGAAGAAATAAAGGCTTGACATTGCTCGTGGAACCTTTTAAAATGCCTTTAATCAACACTTCAAACAGAGTTTGCATTTTCTAAAGCTCTTGAGCCTTTGAGAGAGACTCTAAGCTTCATCTGTCAGTCTTACACCTAAACCTTCCCATAAACCTCCCACTCCCAGAAGTAACTGTTTTAATGCCAGTGACATTAGTACTGGAGGGAGAGGGGAGAGCATCAGCAAGTGAGAGCTGAATATTGCAGTAGAGGAAAATGGTCTGGGGATAGAAAATACTATCCACATTCTCAGCAATACTGGCTTTATCTGACCCTTTCCATTGCCTGACTGTACCAGAGACTGTTTTCTTTAGTTGCATATTTAGGAACAACTCATAACATGTAGCTTTGGATTTATCATAGCTGATTTTTATAATGACGATCCCAACTCATGTTCTGTTATCAGTACACTCCGATATCCCAAGGACATGGCCGGGTTCTCACTGCCTGATGAATCCTTGCTTGTCTTTTGAGATGTGATAAGGGTCTGTGTGCGCGTCGTCAGGCTGTTGCAAAAATGAGCTGACAAGTAATAGCTTTAACCCCAGTGAAAGAGAGCAAAGCTGAACATATCTTGCTTTGTCTTTGCCAAGGAGTGAGCATAAGCCGGAGCAACTTTCTGAAGCTCAGATGTTGCTTAGCTCCTTGGTAGCTCAGTTGTGCATTTTGATCTCAGAAACATTGGAGCTGATTTTATTTCAAAAGAAAAAGTGAAGAGGGGACTGGAACAGGAGAACTCCCCAGTCCAAACAGGAAGAGCACAAGGAGCCCTCAGTATTACCTTCACCAGTATTCTGCTCACTCACGCTGTCCTGTTACAAGCAACCCCAGAGCTTTATCTTCCCTCAAAACACATATAGCAGGTTTCCAACCCCCTCCAAAAAAATTTGCAGCAGAAGCCCCTGATCTTGCAAGCTCCCTTTTATTATCTTTAAATCTCTGAGTTCCTTAGGAGTGCTACTGAGCCACCACCAGTGTCTGAAGAAGATTTGAAGAATTGATCTTTCCTTAAGCCACGATGTCCATGCATCTCCAAGGAATATGAACTGCCTTTTCCAAGTAGATAAGTAAGACTAATGAGAAACCACCCCAAGTATGTTCTTTCTGCCCCAAAAATAACCTCTTTACAAATATAGCAGGACTTTTAGTCCTCTTCTGTGAAAGTCCAAGATGCTGCTAACATATGGACTATTTCTGAGCCAGTCTTCTTGACACTGCACTACCCAGCACCATTTTCTCTTATAACCCTCATAAATCAGGTGCAAAACATTTCTGGTTCTTCTAGTGCTATGCCACAAGGGTTCAGTTTGAGGCCTTCATCCAAATCATTGTAGTGTCCATGTGGTTTTCCCCCTATTGTTGTTCTAAGCATTTTTTTTCCACTGGAGCCATTTCCAGTACCAGTCTATCACTTCTCAGTTGTTTGCATATTTGTGCATTAAACTGACCTACATCTCTCTCTAGGGGAGTGGGCAGCAGATGGTCCTCAGGCCATCTGGCATCTCAAGATGCTGCCCGACTGGCCTGTGGGTCACAGCAGTGGGAGCTGCTGGTTGCTGGATAAACAATGTTCAGCTGAGCTCCCTGAGGAGTGCTCTGCTCACTTGCATAAACAACTTGGGGCCAGTGTGAGTCGGCACAGTAACATACACAAAGTAGGTCAGGCAGGTTACCTGGGCAGCAATGAGAACATTTGTTTGAGAGCTTCTGGGATCAAGAAACAGCTACACAAGCCATCTCCATTAGCATTGCTGCCCCAGCAGGAAAAGTTGGTCGATTGACTGGAGGGGCACCATGGTGCCTGGCGCTGGAGCACTTGTCCCATGAGGATTTGTTGGAGAAAGTGGGATGTTAAGCCTTGAGAAGAGACAGCTTTGGAGAGCCCTAACTGCTGCCCCAGAGTACCTACAAGATGATTATCAAGAAGACAGAGACGGGGTCTTAATTTTCTTCTTTTTCAGCACTAGAACAGTCAAGCAGGAGAATAGGCTTCCCACAGAGGTCATACAGTCTCCATCCCTGGAGATTTTTAAGACTGGTATAAAGCTGTGAGAGGCCTGGTCTGAGATCACAGCTGAGCTTGCTTTGAGCAAGAGGTTGAACTAAAGACCTCCTGTAGTCCCTTTCAGCCAGTGAGTCTATGATTAAGAATGAGTCTGGTGTTTAACAAATCCCGCCCAAATCCCAAGCTGCAAAGGGCGGTCACAGCTGGGAGTTAACATTATGGAAAGCCATCCCAGTCTTCCTGGTACAAACCGAAAAGTTAGACTGGGTTTGACCAATCCATAGTCAACACAGATAAATTTCACCCAGCACAACATGTCAAGTCACTGTTAGAAACAGGACTTAGTTCTGAAGAGTAGCAGCTGTCTGTGAACCCTTCCTTTATTTTCTCTTTCCAAGGGCCCAGGTCTCCAATTGCTCATGCTATCTCTGTTGGAGCAGGGAATAGCCAACATAGCTGGCTTATGCCGCCAGCTAGCAGGCAGCCTCCCTGCTCGCCTATCAGAGCCGGTCCCCTGCAAAGCACGCATTCAGTCTCCACAGTGTTTGCTCTTGCTGTGTCATTCTGTCCTTCCCCCTCACTTGGTCTTCCCGTCCCTCTTCTCTCAGAGTCAGGATTACGGTACCAGTGTCTTGTTGCTGGCATGCCCTTGTCTGAGCTTTCTGCCTGACATTTTTCCTCTGCTCAGCTCTTCTCTTTGCTCCGGTAAGTCTGATGAATGGCTTTCTTGATGTCACTGCTTGGTGGCACGATGCAAGGGCTTTAATCTAAGTACTTCCCTTTGGGACTGTCAGCCCACGTTTTCTAGGAATAGCCTTAAAAGCCTGGGCACCGTGTGAGGAAAACAGGAGAGTATCTAAGGTGGCTGGTGAAAGCAAAAAATACATCTTTAAAGAGTAATCAAAAAGATTTAAGCTGACATTGGTAGCATTTGCCTTTGGGGCCATGGCTGGTTTGCTACAACAATAAGTGGTCAAGACTCAGATGCCGTATAAGAGGTGAGGCAGGGGACTTCAGGAATTTTACAAGTCTGTTTTTTTTCCATACCCGTATGGAAACTTGCCATGAAGTCTCCTAAGTTTTGTATTAGGAAATTGTGCATAAATAATAAATTATTCAAATTTAGCACATAGCTGTTAAAAATTATTTTATCACCACTTTCTGAAGTAATATATGGGACAGTGTCTAGGCTGTAACTAGGCACTTGTATTTTTGTGGAGGGTAATCTGAGCTACAGTAGCATGGGCCGTTCCATAGTTTAATGTTTGCTGCTTTGAGGCATTGCTGTAGTTCAATACAGTGTTACATCAAGATAAAAATTCAGGTTTTATCAGCATAAGTTTGTTGGTGTATCTATGTGGAATTCTTTGTTTTAGAGCATTTGTCTCTGTGTGTGTATGTGAATTTTGAGCATAAAGTGCTAAATACCATTACCCATTTTAGAAGCGCTTAAAATAACTCCTGGCTGCAGAGCAGGTGCCATGTGTCCTTCTGCTGGATACATGGGGAAGCAAGACCTAAATATAGACCAGTTTGTAAACCCTCTAGAACTTCAAGCTGCAAGAAAGGAAGGAGAAAGAAACTCCTGTGAGAAGGAAGGGGATGAGCTCTGTTTAAAAAAGATCAACAAAACTTTGTGACAGTCTGCAAGAGCAGCTAAGAAGAGGATGTTTGCTTTGTGCTTTGTCCATGCCTGGAGGGTTCCTTGGCATCAGCATCCACTCCAGTGGTGCAAGAGGTGGTCTGACTCAGTGCCCAGCACGAGGGACACTGAAGCTCTGCTAAATCAGGCGCTGGCTCTTGCCAACTGACCTTTCTCTTTGGAAGTACCAGCTGATTCCAAAGCACAGAGAAGGCAAATCTTTCCATAAATGTGAAATTATCAGAGATAATGGTCAGAGCTGAAGGAGCTTAGCAGCACACCTTTTTTCTGTATTTAAGATAGGAGAGAAGAGAATGGAGAAGAGGTCTCTCACAGTAGGGAGGCAGGATCACCCTCTGGCTCTGAGGGGTGCTTCCTGCTGTAGGAGAAGAGGATCATCTCTGGAGCTAGGTCCCAGGTCTTGTTCAGGCTAGGGCAGCCAAGACCAGAGGCACAAGGAACAGCAGCACCCAAAACACATCTCTGTGGTGACTTGCAATCCCGTCCCCACATGGACTCCAGCCTGGTTTGCACTAATGTTGCAGTTGACAGGGACAGGCTTGGATTTTTAAACATGCTGGGAATCAAGGTGGAACGCCTAGGACCTAGGCTTGAAATTCAGTCTGTCTTTCTCCCAAGCAGCCCAAAACTCTGAGGCTGCTGTAGGAACAAAGTATTGTATTGTCATATTAACTACACTATCCCATTAACATGAAATCACATTAACCCTCTGGAGTGGCTGTATGTAAGCAGAAACCACAATTGTCTGGGATCGAGCTTCCATCCAAAACACCAGGACCATGAAAGATACTGATCCCATGGCTGTGGAACAGGTCCAGGATTTGAGCGCAGGAGAAAAAGAGTAAACAAGGTCCAACACTCAGACCTGGTCAGCTAATTGGTTGGTCCTTCCCCTTGTCATAAAGCAGGTAAGGCTCTGTTGAAAATCCAGGTACCTGGAGGCAACAGTAATGGTAACAGGAGTCACATAACTCGAGAAATGCATAGTGTAAAATTGGGAAAATCTAAAATTCTTTGAGGAAATAACAAGGAATTTATCTTCTGGGCTCAGACACCTAATTTTTAGGCATTACTGTGTCTAAGATAGCATATAATGTAAACACTTTGGGTCTTGCTGAGATTGGTACTGTAAGTCTTTTATAGCCTGATAAGGAAGAATTCCTCACGCGCATCAAGGTTAAACAGGCTGGAGCACAGGGAGGACTGGGGCCGACTGCGGTAAATATCTCCCATCATCAAAGGCTGTAAGTGGGCTGCTCTCAGCAGATGGAGTTGCCCTGTCTCCTTGAATATAAATTCCACAACAGTGGGGAAGCTGTTACACAGAACAAAGTGCAAAAGTCTTAGCAGGCACTGTGCTTTTGTTGGAAGTAGTTAACAGGCTGGTTTAGCCTTTAGGAGAATGGAATAAAACATTAAAACATTTACTTGTCTATGTAAATCCCCAGTATGAGCACCCTTGGCGTAATTGTTCATTGCTGGGTATTTCCATGGTTCCTGCCTGCTCACCTTTACAGGCTGGTGGCCTGAACCTCAGCAGATGTTGAACTGCCGTGTTTTCAGAGACTGATAATGACTAATCTCTGTCTACCGAGGAATGCATATTAGGGAAGATTTCCTGTCAGCCCAAGTTTTGAATATCTTGTGTCCTTGGTTCTAAACTTCCCATTTCTCTTTAATTCACCCATGTGCTTCACTTATTACCGAGAAACATCATGCATAAATCAATTGCTTATGTTGATTTAGAGCCTACTGTGTTTGCAGGCATGCTTTGTGATTCACATCGGAGGAAACTCTTAGTTAGGCGGTGCTGCTCCAGGAGCAATGCAGTTGGTAGTTAGGAGGCAGACAAGGGAGAAAGTTGGGGTGCAGTGAGGACTGTGTGAACCTGTTCCTTCTTACAAAGAGAGTGAGATAGGCAAAAGGGAAATTAATGTTTTGAAAAGGAGCACTTAGTGATCCTACCCTCCTTCTTTGATGAACATGCTCTGAAAATAACTAGTTGAAATTTGGGATGCACTTTGTGAGCCTTTAGTTCTGTCTAGACAAGAGCTGGTGGCCCTGGGTTTTCTAGCTGATCGATTGCCAATTGCCAATTAGCTTAGATTAATGAATACAGTTGTAAACAGTAGTCTGAACATGTCCGAAATAAACACATATTTTGTGGAGTTTCTAGCTTAGCATTTACAATAACCTTCCTGACCTTGAATTAGTTGGCAGTCAATTAAGTGTAGTTAAAAGAAGATCACAAACTGTAGTCCAACATTCATGCGATCTGGAATTGTTTGCCTAAATTGCACATGCAGCATCTAATCTTTTAATGTAAATGAAACCCAATATGAATCCAAATCAGACAGATATAATTTTACAATCCTTTTGCAGTAGTGTAATGACTGTGCCACAAGCAGGATGGAAGGAATAGGATGCAGCTCTCTTACAAGGTCCGTGGGACCAAGTCCAGCCACCTTCCCAAGCTGTTCCTGCCAGTGCGATGTACCTGTGGGAGGACTGCAGGGGTATGGATTTGTAGCTTAGTTTTCAAGCACATACCGAGACACACTCAGAGCTTTCAATTATAGGCCCACAATTAATTGCTTGAGAGATGATAAACCACAATACTTGACTGTCTTATCTGTCAAATAGCAAGACAAGCAAAGCTTGCAAAATATCGCCTTAGCAATGGCCTTCACTGCACTACCAGACATCACTAGGGAGTGTTTAACTCTGGTGGGTTGACCTTGGCTGGAGGTCATGTACCCACTAATCTGCTGTATCACTCCCCACCTTAGCAGGACAGGGAGGGGAGAAAAGTAAGATGGAAAACAACTTGTGATTCAAGATAAAGGAGGTTTAATAAAGCAAAAAGTCATATGTGGAAGCAAAGGAAAAAAACCAAAGGTTTATTCTCTGTTTCCCATGGTATGTGATGTCTGGCCACTTCCTGGGAAGCAGAGCTTTGGTACTTGTAGTGGTTGCTCTGGAAGATAGATGTTGTAAATAACAAATGTGCCCTATTCCTCCCTGTTTCTCTCAGCTTTTTAATGTCGAGAAGATGTCATATGGTATGAACAATCCTTCTGGTCAGTTTGGGTCAGGTGTCCTGGCTATGTCCCCTCCCAAGATCTTTCCCACCCCCAGGCTACTAGGGAGGGAGGAAGGGAGAAAATGTTGGAGAGACAGCTTTGATGTTGTGCCACCACTGCTCAGCAGTAGCCAAAACTCCAGATACCCATATACAGCCTAGCACTGTGAGGGTTGTTCTGGGGAAAGTAACCCCATCTCAGCCAGAGACAATGAAATAGCTAACACCAAGTCATGTATTACAGTAAATTACATCTTTCTTATCATATACTGCCTTTGGCCAAGTAACTTTATGTCTTTGAAAACTGTAGAAATCTAGGTGTCTTAGAAGATTACAGCTAATTGAAGAGGGGACAAATTCTTCCCAATTAGATCCATGTTTTCAAAGAAAGTTGTCTTTTAAAAATAAGAAAGAAACCATTTCAGATGCTGGAACAGAACCAAGAAAACAATCTTCTTCATCTATTCATTCACCACTGGAACCCTTGTAAAATCATATTGTAAACCACAAGTGGTTACAGGACTGGTCAAATATTTAGCCATGGGACTTGCTTTGAGGAACCTGGTCTACTGGGAGCTGATGGGGTCCATTTGTCAGAGAAGGGGGAGAGCATTTTTGGTTATAGGCTTGCAGGTTGTTGAAGAGGACTTTAAACTAAAGTTGCTGTGAGAGGGCAACCTGAATCCATCCCACTCCTACCAGTTGGATGCCAGTGCCAGTAATAGATGCCCAAAGCCAGGAGAAGAATCAGAGGTCAGCAGAAGAGCAGATGAAGTGCAGCACAAAGGAATTCCATCCACTCCAGCCAGTCAGTCACTTCATCAGAGGCAAAACTGAAATGCCTCTATGCAAATGCACATTGGATGGGGAATAAAAAGGAGTTAGACACGTGCTCATGCCTGCAGGGCTCTGATCTTACTGGCATTACAGAAACATGGTGGGATGTGTCCCGTGGTGTTGGAATGGAAGGATACAGGCTCTTTTGGAAAGGCAAGCAGGGGAGATGAAGTGTGAGCTGTCACCCTTTATGTCAATGGCCAGACGGAGAGCATGGAACTCCACCTGGGGGTGGATGCAGGGCTGGCTGAGAGTTTATGAATCAGGATTAAAGGGACGGCAGGGACATGGGACATTATAGTTGAGGTCTGCTACAGGTCACCCAACTGGGAATGCCAAGTGGGTGATGCCCTCCATAGACAGATAGGAGCAGCCTCACATTTACAAGCCCTGGTCCTCATGAGGGACTTCAACCACTGCAATATCTGTTGGAGAGACAACACAGCAGGGCATAAGCAATACAGGAGATTCCTGGAATACATTGATGACAGCTTCCTCCTCCAAGTGATACAGGAGCCAGTGAGAAGAGGTGCTATGCTAGACCTTGTTCTCAGCAATAAGGTGGGGTTGATAAAGGATGAGAAGCTCAAGGGTAGTCTCAGCTGCATTAACATGAAATTCTGGAGGTCAACAGTGAGGTGGGTGCACAGCAAGCTTGCTACCTTTAACTTCAGGAGAGCAGACTTTGATCTCTTCAGGGGTCTGCTTGTAGAGTATCGTGGGACAAAGCCATAGAGAGAAGATAGGTGGTGCAGTTGATACACATCTGGAGGAAAGGGATGCCATCTAGAGGGACCTTGATAAGCTTGAGAGGTGTGGCCATGCAAACTGCATGAAGTTCAGAAAAGCCAGGTTCATGGTCCTGCACAGGGATCAGGGTTATCCCAAGGACAACTACAGGCTGGGCAGAAAATGGGGTGAGAGCAGCCCTGAAGAGAAGGACTTGGAGCTGTATGTTGATGAGAAGCTCAACAGGACTCAGCAATGCATGTATGAAGCTCAGAAGCTCATTGTGTCTTGGGCTGCACCAGGAAAAGCATCAACAGCAGATCAAGGGAGGGGATTCTGCCCCTCTGCTCTCATGAGACCCCACCTGGAGTACTGCATCCAGCTCTGGGGACCCCACTACAGGAAAGACATGGAACTGTTGGAGCAAGTCCAGGGGAGAGCTGTAAAGATGAGCAGAGGGCTGGAGCACCTCTCCTATGAAGACAGGCTGAGAGAGTTGGGCTTGTTCAGCCCAGAGAAGGCTCTGCGGAGACCTTCTAGTAGACTTCCGGAAGCCAAAGAAGGAGGCCTACAAGATAGCTGGAGAGGAACTATTTACAAGAGCAAGTAATGGTAGGACAAGGGGTAATGGATTTAAGCTGAAGGAGAGAAGATTTAATTTTGATGTTAGGTAGAAATCCTTCCCTGTGAGGGTGGTGAGGCCCTGACACAGGCTGCCCAGAGAAGCTGTGGCTGCCCCCTCCCTGGCAGTGTTCAAGGCCAGGTTGGATGGGGCTTTGGACAACCTGGTCTGGTGGAGGGTGTCCCTGCCCATGGCAGGGGGTTGGAACTAGATGGGCTTTGTGGTCCCTTCCAACCCAAACCACTCTGTGGTTCTGTGCGTCTATGATTCTATGATTCTATGATATCATTAAATTAAGGTACAAAAATCATCCTGATAAACAGAGAGGAAGGTTTCATGGCTATAAAGAGTACAGAGTCTGTGATTAAGCAGGGGTGAGGGCTGGCTGCAGGATGAGACCCAGCCATGCACCTTACATCTCTGTGCTCAGGAGTGCAATGCAGTGGTGACAGCAGTTCTTCTGTCACTTTGAGAAGGAGGGAACCTTCTCTACACTGAGTTTTCCAGCCACACACAGCTGTTTCTGCTGACCCAGACCTAGTAGGAGCTCTGGAACAGGTGCCCACGATGCACTTACTGGCAACTATTGCCTGGTCCTTAAGTCAGAGCAGCATCTGGAGGAGCACAGACGCATCAGGGGCTCTGGATTCACCTGGCTGAGGGCAGCTGCTCAAATTTGGGAACATAAAAGCTTTCCTTTGCAAATTGGGAGCAAATTATGCAAAATTTACCCCAGAAAACACCACAGACTATCAACACATGTTACACCCAGTCGGTTTTACTTCCCTGTGATTTATTCCATACTTGTACTTTGTCAAGCAAGCTGTCAGCAGCACACAGCAAGTACAAGAGGAGAATGGTTTATAGCTGTTTGTCTTGTACTTTGCAGTTGCTGTGACAGTACCAAACCAGGCCACTCACATATCAAGCACCACAGTAGGCTCTCCAAGAGTGCAGTACAATTTTAAGTTTGCTGTTTTCATGTAAAATATTCCTTTCTCTTGAATAGTGACTTAAGATATGCTGACACTTGAGAAAGGAAATGAAACTGTTGCAGCACTGAAGTGAAGCTGCCCATATTGGTAGCCAGCATCACAGGTAAACAGATCAAGAGAAGTAAATGTGTGGTAAATACTATGTTTGGGGAGAGAAGTGGTATAAATGACTCAGGAGTAATTTTCTGTGTTATCACTAGCAACACAAATAAGCGGTTCTGTTTTTTAAGTATTAGGCTTGTGTAGGCTTTTCCTCTTAGAAAGTGTATAATTTGCTTTTCTCCCTGCAGGCAAATCACCTTGATTGTTTTTCCAAGTGTGATATATTTATCAAGTCAGAGTTGACAGATGAGCTGCCATCCCAAATCACTGTGTCCACACAAAATTACTCACATGCTGGATGAACTTTGAGTGGCAAATGACAAATTCCACATACTTTTAAATTAACCCTCTGCTTCTTTACAGTCAGTTGCTGTACCAAGCATGGAGAATGACCAGTCTCCCACCTTGCCTGGACAGGATATCCAGGGGCGGAGTGGGGACAAACCATCCCCTGGCTCACAACCCCCCACTCCAGCCCCTGGAGAGCAGCCGAGTACCCATCCCGAAGCCACCGTGTGTGACATCTCAGAGGAGCTGAGCCGGCAGCTGGAGGACATTATTAAAACCTACGGGTCTGCCGTGAGCCTGGTGGAGAAAGAAAGTGCTGCTTCAGGAACTGACAGGCCTGAGAAGGGAGAGCCAAGCAGTGTGGAGGATGTGGAATATGAAGATGTGAATGAGGAGAGTGAGAAAGAGAAGCTGGCTCCTGGGGATGCTTCCAGAGCAAAGGATCCCAGTGGCAGCAAGGAGCAAAAGCTAGAAAAGAAAATCCTGAAAGGACTAGGCAAGTATTGATGTACTTCTGCAAAAAGAAGTAAAACCTCCCTGGTCCTTGCTCTTTCACATAGTGTTCCTTTGCCATGGATGGTAGGGACCCCTAGTTACCACTGAAAATTACAGTGACTGTTACAGCTTTTCTCTAACTAATAATTTTTTTTGTAATGTTTAGGCTGTATCAGGCATTATTCCTTATAAAAACACAAAAGCTTAGGATAATATCACTCAATTACGATGTACTTTTGGGCCACTCAAACTCTTTAGTCTTTGCTGTGAGTCTGACGACATGACTCTGCAGAAAGCTGCTGCTTGGACAAAAGAGAACCTGGCTGTTGTTCACACCTCAGCAAAGTCCCTCTTGCCCTGCTTCCTCCCTCAGGTGGGACTTCTCAGTGGCCATAACGATGCTAAGGGCCCAGCTGCAGGGCGTAGCAATCTGCACCACGAATTCACGCCCTTGGCCAGGTTATTTTCATCTGGCTGACAGCCGGGCTCATCACCGGCCGTGTGAAGTAAACCAGTGTGCTTGCTCCGACTAAGCACTTTGGCAGGGCTCTGACCTTCCAGCCGAGCTGGAAAGGAGTGTCGGGGAGTTGTGAAGAGTGTCCTTTCTGCTGGGCAGCCGCTAGAGAGCAATGGAGCTCCGTCCCAGCCGAGCGAACGTGGCAGTCCTTCCCACAGCCAACTCCCGCCAACATTCAGGCCTCTCCTTCGCATGGGAACACAAGCCCAACCACCGATTAAGCCTACAGAAAATTCCCTGCAGGACACGCTCGCAGATAAAGGACTAAGCATGGAACAGAGCAGATGTTTCTTACACACACACACACCAAAATCCTTGAATGCCAGGAGAAAGAAGGTTCCTCAGTTTCTATTGAAGGTTCCTCAGTGGCTTTGGTGCAGTTACTGGTCACTGCAAACACTACCAAAGCATGGTTTGGCAGCTGCCTTTCCAACAGTTTGCCCTCCAGGATTTGCTTTTAGCCCTTTTGAACTTAGTTATACTGGTGCTGTATAGAGACCTCGGTGTGGAATAGTGTATCGTCTCCACAGGCAGAACTCACAGACTGCACTAGACTTGAAGTAGAAGATAATCCAGCCTAAATACAAAAGCAATTTTTCTCTCACAGCCTGGGGAAAGAGGAGCATTTCGAAAAGCTACCCCAAGCCCCTGGCACAACAGCCATCCCTATCTTCAGGGTCACCAGGGACACTTTGTATTCAACAAACAAGTGGTGTTAAAAGCTCCAGCTGATATTCAGGGCTGAAATGAATACCCAGAGGTATCAGAGGAGAAGAAATACATAAATAGCTACACAGTAGTTTAGCTATGCATGCCAAAATAGTTATTAGACTGTGAAAGCATTGTCTCAGGTATCTGTAATCTCTCCACCAAGTCAGGGATTGATTCACTGATTCACACCACGATCATGTAGCTCAGACCTGGCTGACAGAAACCACTGCTCTCTGTTTCCATATCTAACTTACTCTTCCTTATGTCCTGTACAGGCAGAGCAGCACAGGAGCCAGGAACACCAGCTTTGACAAGGTTTTGCCTACAAAGAGATGTGGCTTCTGGGCTTCTGAGATTCTTTCCATCTTATTTCAGTTAACTCTACCATATATATGATTCAGTTTATGGCGGACTATAATGTTTTATGCTATAACATTAAATGAAAATCAGTTTATGCAGGACTGTAGCATTTCACAGCTGATGCTTTTGCTAAAAGACGGTACATTTCTGAGGTCTGAAATAGAAGAAAATATAAGCACGTTTGTTCTTATGGTGGGGGCCAGAAACGCATAGACAAATTATTCCCTTCCTTCCCAAATCTCTCATTTCTTCTTGAGCTTTTACAGACTGATGCATCAAACAACTGACTTTGTAAGAGTATATCAGCTACAAACTACCTCCATCATCAAATCTCTGCTTCTTTTTTTAAGGGAAGGAAGCCACCCTACTGATGCAAAGTATGAACAAGCTGAATACTCCAGAGGAGAAGCTGGACCTGTTATTTAAGAAGTATGCTGAGCTGGTTAGTACAGTATTGATTCTTTTCTGAACAAACTGTCTGTCTATACAAGAAGGTAAAAAACCCCCACATGCCATATAGTGTGGTCAAACTGTATGTAGCATTGATGCCATTCCTGTTGAGTGAATCAGAGTAAAATAATAAATTATGGCTGAGAAAGAGAAAGAAAAAAAGTAAAAAGTGAGGAAAACAAACTGGGATGTGGGTTAAGAAGTCAGTGAGGCAGAATATTTATACTTAAAGGTGAATTGACCAAACTGACACACACTAGAGACTAGTGTCAAGGCTCCTGCCTTCACCTTCTGCAAGGACTTTTGCATGCCTCTATATGCAGGTGTTGCTTTAAATTAAGTATTTAATCTAAATCAAAATAATACAATACTTTTTCCAGAGAAGGGCAATGAAGCAGGTGAAGGGTCTGGAAGACAAGTCATATGAGGAGCAGTTGAGGGGACTGGGACTGTTTGGTCTGGAGAAGAGCAAGCTCAGGGGAGACCTTATTTCTCTCTACAACTACCTGAAAGGAGGTTGTGGTGACCAGGGGTGTCAGCCTTTCCTCACAGATAGCTAGTGATAGGACAAGAGGGAATAGCTGCAAGTTGTGCCAGGGGAGGTTCAGGTTAGAAATTAGGAGAAACTTCTTCCCAGAAAGAGTGGTGAGGCACTAGAATATGTTGCCCAGGGAAGTGGTGGAGTCACCATACTTCAGGGTGTTCAAGAAAAGGTTGGATGAGGTACTTAGGGACATGGCTTAATGAGTAATATAGGTGGTAGGGGGATGGTTGTACTATATGATCTTGGAGGTCTTTTCAACCTTTAATGATTCTATGATAGAACTTTAGGAAGCAGAAAAAAAAACCAAACCCAAACCAACCAACCAAACAACAACAACAACAACAACAAAAAAGAAAAT
This sequence comes from Heliornis fulica, assembly GCA_013399135.1. Classification (NCBI taxonomy): domain Eukaryota; kingdom Metazoa; phylum Chordata; class Aves; order Gruiformes; family Heliornithidae; genus Heliornis; species Heliornis fulica. Next base: position 1,962,945 of record VXBZ01000168.1, on the reverse strand, counting down.
AGAGAACTGAGGACAATTGTGAGAGAAAACATAACATAGTGCAATGAAGGGTCAGAGCCCTTGCCACCATACTGTTAACTCTGTAACAACGCCAGCTACTTGACTCCATTCTTTCCACACTTAAAATGGGTTATATTCAGATCAAGTACTTTCTTCTAAGCAGTTAAAGGACTTCTAAGAACTTCTGAGTGACCATGAGCTGTGGAAACCTTACAAATGAACAGGCTGCAGCATTTTACAGTTTGTGAAGTACTGGAAAATGTGCCAAGCAGAACATTGACTTTATAATTGCTTCTATGCACAGTTGTGCCCACGTCTCGTCATAATGGGAAGTTCGACTTTTCCTTTTTTTTCATGTAAAATCCTCTGATTTCATAAATTGGGCTCTAACTGTTTATGGTTTAGCTTGTGCTTAAAGGGACTTCATGCCCATGGATTAACTGAAATAGGTTTTCTTCTTCCTTGATAATGTACTGCCCACTGCACTCACACATCACCAGAGAACTGTATAAAACAGAGGTTGTTTCACCACTAACTCATGCAGGAGAAAGGTGCTAAAGCACAGATGCGGAGCATTCAGTTTTGACATTCTGTGCAATGTCACTGAAATAAATCTTCTAATAAATACAACTAAAAGCTTGTTGGAGAGAGCTTTACTCTGGTCACTAAAACGCAGCTGAGGGGTGCAGTGTGATTAATAGCTTGTCAGCAATCAACTGTAGTAATTGTCACTCTGTCTGTATTGCGCACTTCAGGTCCCTCTTTGCTTTTCCTAAGTTGTTTTCCAGACAGATCTCAGCTCCCTAATCCAGTGAACCAAGTGGTGACACAAGCACTTGTTGCATCACAGCCCAGGGGATGGTGCAGTCTTGTGCAAGGCTGAGCTGGGCACCAGCAATGGCTTCAATTGCATTAGATAGTGCTGCTGCTGCTGCCGTTGTCCCAAAAGTGGGATCATTTCCCCAATGTGCTGTACACCAGTACATCCACAGAGCACATGTACTGGATTTATTCCGTGTCTGCGCAGAGCTGGGTGCTAGGTGGTAATTCCACAAAGCTGGCACACACAGTCTGCAACAGATTTGTCTCCTTACAGGGTTAGAAAAGCCCACCTAAATGGCTTGTAATTACTGCATCATCTACTGTTGGTCAAGCATATTAGCACACATGCTTCTTGAAGGTGTCTTTGCATAGTCCTTGCATTGAGTGGGTGGTCTCAAACTCCCCCCTTCCACCTTTCCCTGAGGTACTGCCAATTCTGTTTGACTTGGGGCCTCTCTGGCAACCTCCCAGTTCTTGGTACCTTCTGGGGAAGGGTGTCCCCTCTTCCTCAGCCTGTCAGCTCTTCTCCAGGGATACTAGTTAGGACAGCTACCTTTTTATCAGCCTTCAGCTCTTCTGCAGAGTCACGGTCACTACCAAAGCCAGGTACGACATTTAACCGCGAGTTACACAGTGTCTGAGCACTGACCCAAAAACACTTCTGTCCCTGTGAAGTGGAAAGTTCTGCTTTATAGGTATCACCACCGCCTGTATGGGCGACCCTACACAGGACCAGCTGTACACTACTTAACTGTTAGCACAGTCTAGAGCGAAGGGTATACCAGAAGATGGAAGGCAACAAGGAAGAGCATGAGAAGACAGTTTAGCCATTTGAGCACAAGCTGTGCCATGCAACTCCCCATCAAAGAACATTTTATTATTGCCTAATACTGGTGAAAGCAGACTGGTTGGGGTTAGGAAAGCAGGCTGTGCTTTACTTCAGCTTTTGTCTACAAACAGCTCTCGCGGAATTGCTCATGATTGGTTTATATTCAGAGAACCCAAGGGTCTCACAAGTGCTGGGTACAAGAACTAAATATTAACAAAGATTATTGTTATTATTGTCTGCAGTGCAGGGATCAAGACAAAACTTTTTCCCTAAAACTGGGAGTTTATGTCTCTAGGTCAAACTTCTAAAATCATAATTTGTATTTATAGCTAATATTTTGCTAATTATTCTTAAAAAAATTATAATTGGTGACCCTTTTGTCATTCCTATTTACCAGTGAATTCTCTTCTCCAATGCAGAAGTAACACCATGTCTTTGATATTCCTGATAAATTGAAATATGAGTTTCTAGCACTAGTCATTTTTATGGAGAAAAAAAAAGATAGAAAAATGTTTGGAAGACTTCTCATATCACGATTAAGACCTATTTTATTCTAAGCCCCCTATCTCAAGCACAGCTTGAGTGAATCATATAAATTTGGATAAATCATTATCCGCTCAGCACAGGCTTTGCATGCAAAATGTGGAGCAAAAAAGAACCCTTTTTGTGTTTTCAAAAGGGAAGGGGAAGGGGCCAAAATCAAGCTTATAAAGGAAAACAAATCTCAGTTTTAATTACAGAGAGGCTAATTTTTCCGTACAATACTAGAAAAATCATTTTAGCTGTTGCAGCTTGATTAGCTGTAAAAGCCCCTATTCTGATCTACTGGGGCAAAAACACACAACACACATGTGAAAGGTTGAGCGTAAACCGTAAATGTACTTTTAACTGGTGATTGCATTGTTTGGTGGTATGCCTGGCTGTGATTTGATTGATAATGCACAGAGCTCTGTACTGTAAGCATAAATTACCGAACATCTGTGGAAAACAGATCCTCAGGCAGAGCAAGCCTAAAGTATGATGCCTGTTAACTGTCTTGTTTAAGCTGCACAGCGTTCATTCCTCTGCACTCACAAACTTTCCCAGTCATACTGGGGTTAACAATTAATACTAGTGGCACCACAGTAATAGATAATGTAATCTTAATAGCAATTATTATTATTATTATTATTATTATTATTATTATTATTATTATTAAGGTTTGCACTTTGCAGCTTATGGCTTTCAACCAGAATAAAATCTGGACTTCAGAAATGCCTCGCAATATATGCACGTCTCCGATGCAGTGAGAAAGGGTGCTGTGCATTGGAACAGGAGAATCACAGAATCACAGAATCACAGAAACTTTCAGAGGTGAAACGTTTCTCTGACGTGTCTGCTGCAGCATTAATTTGCAGTGCAGGAAGGAGTTTTTTCTAAACAGCCAGTAATAGGAACATGTCAGAAGAACCAACTAGCCTACATGGGAACTACTGTCACCAGTGCGCGCTAGCAGCTCAGGAGGCCAGCAGTGTTTTGGGCTGCATCAAGAGCAGTGTGACCAGCAGGTCAAGGGAGGGGATTCTGCCCCTCTACTCTGCTCTGGTGAGACCCCACCTGGAGTACTGCATCCAGCTCTAGGGTCTTAAGTACAGGAAAGACATGGATCTGTTGAGGCATGTCCAGAGGGCCACAAAGAGGGTCAAGGGACTTGAGCACCTCTCCTATAAAGATAAGCTGAGAGAGTTGGGCTTGTTCAGCCCAGAGAAGAGAAGGCTGTGGGGAGACCTAATTATGGCCTACCAATACTTAAAGGGGCCCTACAAGGAAGTGGGAGAGGGACTGCTCATCAGGCACTGTANTACAGGAAAGACATGGATCTGTTGAGGCATGTCCAGAGGGCCACAAAGAGGGTCAAGGGACTTGAGCACCTCTCCTATAAAGATAAGCTGAGAGAGTTGGGCTTGTTCAGCCCAGAGAAGAGAAGGCTGTGGGGAGACCTAATTATGGCCTACCAATACTTAAAGGGGCCCTACAAGGAAGTGGGAGAGGGACTGCTCATCAGGCACTGTAGTGATAGAACAAGAGGTAATGGCTTCAAGTTAAAAGAGGGCAGATTTAGGTTAGATATTAGGCAGAAATCCTTCCCTGTGAGGGCGGTGAGGCCCTGGCACAGGCTGCCCAGAGAAGCTGTGGCTGTCCCCTCCCTGGCAGTGTTCAAGGCCAGGTTGGACGAGGCTCTGAGCAACCTGTTCTAGTAGAGGGTGTCCCTGCCCATGGCAGAGGGGTGGAACTAGATGGGCTTTGAGGTCCCTTCCAACCCAAACCATTCTATGATTCTATGAATTGTGTTGCTGCCCATCATCCCCCCCAACTGCACCCTCCTCCCATTTAGCCCTCTAGGGAAGGAAGGAGCCAGGCACTCATAGCAACAGTAGCTTCCCAAGGGAGTGTCAGGGACTATCCATGTTTTCTTCAGTAATTGCATGGCTCCAAATAGCCTGAAAGAGGTTTGATTTTCTGCAACCCAGACCCTTTGGTGGTGGGACCTTCAGAACCATGACTGACAGTCCCATGCATGCATGTGAGCCAGAGGAGCCTCACAAGAGGAGATGCCCATGCGCTGTTTTGGGGAACTCCCACACAGAGACTGCTCTCCATCAGCAGAAAAGTCCACACACAAACAGGAACTCTTTAGCTGTTGTTTTTTTCCAACAGGCTCCTGGATATCTAGGAGGCCACTTCTTTTTTTCAGAAGCCACAAAGTAGAGTGAGCAACTGTTGCATTATCTCATGGTCAGAAGAAATCTCACCTCATAAAGCACAAATAAACCCTCATATCTGCACTTCAAAGAAATTTGAACCAAAGAAGGAAGGGCTAAAATGGTGGACAAGAGTGAACATAATTTTTAGTTAACTTCACTCACCCCCAGTACAGCACACTTGAGACTGTTGCAGCAAGCAGGCGTGGGACTCCCAACAGGTTGCTCACTCCTCTACCTTTAGTGCTGATAAATACAAAATATTTCCTAAGAGGTTAAGAAAGTGTGAATACTTTCCCAAAATCAAAAGAGATCATTTTCTTTCTTTTCCCATTTCCTCTTCATTTTGTTTTAATCCCTGTTCCCCACTCAGCTTGAAGAACATCGTGTTGAGCAGAAAAAGCTCAAGTACCTGCAGAAGAGACAGGCCCAGATCACCAAGGAGAAAGACCATCTGCAGAGTGAGCACAGCCGAGCCGTCCTCGCCCGCAGCAAGCTGGAGAGCCTCTGCAGGGAGCTCCAGCGACACAACAAAAACCTCAAGGTGAGTGGTGGCCTTATCAAGGTACCTGGCAGTGGAGAGGAAGAAGATGCAGATGCCTTCCCATCTTGCTGTAGTGCAAAATCAAAGGTACATTTGCACCTGCACACGCAACATAGAGTCATACATATATGCTCTAGTCTTGAGGCCCATTTACAGCAAGATCCCTTATATGCCTTGTTAGGAAATACCCAAGCACTGTTGGATTTTGAGTTTGCTGACACTATCTGTAAGTCCTCCTCGCATTATTGGTCAGCCCAGGACTTAGAAAACCCAGTGGTGTTAACAGATTGGGTCCTTGAGACTGAGTGTGGGTGGACAGAGTAACCGGAGCACGAGCTTTGCTGCAGGGTACTCACGTGAGGTGTTCTCATTTCATTTGAGCACTTGGGCATTTTCAAGTGATCTGTGAGTCAGTCGGGATGTTTGTCTCAAGACATCAAGCCTCAAGACTGGAAGAATGCCAACACCGTGGAAGTCTTTTGGATTGGAAGCGTCAGTTCAAAAAGGAGATTTCCAGGAGTGTCAAAAGGCTGGGATCCATACGCCGTGTCTGCCTGTTGCTTGGTGCAACATGCCATTTAAATGTGAAATTTATAATATGATTATGCTTGAAAAAATTTAGGTTCAAGAAGTGCGCTTCTGTTGTGATCCTCCTCTTTTTTTCAAAGTACGTGTTAGTGATGGTGGTGTTACTGTTACACAAAAAGCCTCTGCTTTGATCTATTCAAAATCCTTCTTTATAGGGATATGGTTATGTATAGAATTATACATACGAATTCTCGGCAGCAAGAACTTCACCTGATATAACCTCTATTAACTGTAACGGATTTTTTATTCATTTTCAGCAGCTCAGGAGCAGGCCTTCAGGGTCCAGCTCTGAATTCCATTGTACTTTGGTAAGAACATAGCTGGGAGGGAGGACAGCCACAGATAAACTCAAACTGTGCGCTACTAGAAGGACAGAAGCAGTTTAACTGGTAGTAAGAAAAACTAGAAACAAACCTCTGTGTGCTCAGTTATAGTAGTGCAAAACTGACAGTGTCAATTAAATTTATGCCTCTCATTTGTATGAAACCTAGTGCATATAGAGCTATACCTCAGTATTGATCCACACTGATTTACTAGACTGTCTTTGGGCAAAATCTTTCAGCAGAATAACAAGTCAGTTTTAAAGTGATTTAAGAGTACAGCACACAGTGCTTTGCATAGACTTAAATGAGGTCTCTAAACCAAACAAATCATATCAGCAGAACAAATCAGTGGAAACTGGGGTATAAAGAACTAATTATATTTGGAAAATGTATTTGGAACAGATTTTGTTGAATTCCTTGCACAACTTTCCAGCTATCATATGCTTATTAATCTCAGTAGCAGAAAGCATGATTTTTCTTTTCCCTTTGCATATAAATACTTCATTACACATTTCATCTCTGCATTCAGGAAATTCTCTTTTCAACATCTTTCCATGTGTTGGACTGCTTTACTCTGGGACTAGGTCCCATAAATAAACCTGTCCATTTCAGACTCAGTTGCGATTTTTATCCACTACCTATGCCAGGTGAGCTGCTTTTGTCATAAGAAGAAATATTCACATTTTGGCCACATCTCTCTATGGATTTGGAGACCTTTTAGGAATCCCAAAATACTAATCTTTCTCTGATCCCTGTGCTTTTACTGTAAAAATAACAAAGTTAAACAAGACATTGAGACAAACTAGACTTGCAGAATAAATGAGGATTAAATTAATGAACAAAGGCATTCAATATTTTTATCAAATTTTGTTTTGCTAATAAATTTTGTATAAATCTTGGAATATTGACCTTTAAACTTTAGCTCCTGGACACCTGTGAATCTCCAGAATCTCCAGTTTATTTAAATGAGTGACATTTTCTTTCACTTGTGACTGTACTGAGAGGGCCCAAACCAGGAGAATCCATCAAACATTATTTTTTTAAAAATCTCATGTTTAAGTAATTTTTATTTTGGTTTTGGCAGGACAGAGCAGCTGATACATAGTTTTTAGTGTGTGGGATTAGCACATCTGATTATGTTCCAAAGCATGGGAAATAAAAATTGTAGGTGATTGTGTCATTTATCTGGTAAAGGAGAAATCTGGCCTGTCCAAACACGAGCCTACTCCGATTTGCTATGTGGTACATTGTATGCACATCATGTCATGTAAATGTCGTCTTTGCTCATCTGGTGTGTGGAATTCCCATTAACTGGAGATTGGTGCAGCCAAGTGGTAATGAATATGTAATGTGGAGCTGTGCTAAAAATCCACAACGCAGAACAGACTAAAAATTCCCCAGTTAGTGTTGGATACTGGCCTCAAAATCTGACTTACTTTCAGTCCAGCTCTTCAGATTATTTCCTCGCAGTTACACTTCACAACAGAAAACAGATGTTTAGTTCTCCCTCCAAGAAAAGCAGAATAAATGTTCATGAAATAACAGAGTGTATTCCTACTGCAGCAGCGAGGAGCTCTGGTAAGACCAACAGCCCCCCATTTCCCAGCACTGCATTCCTGTTCTGCCAGTTATCTGATGGTTGGGTGGCTACTTAGCATCTTGTAGAGACATCTCAGGTACCTTATCCTTCCTGCTGCAGGGCATTGAGCAATGGCTTCCATACAAATGTCACAGCAGTCAAAGGCTTTGGTTGTGGGCTCAGATCCAAGCTGCAGACCTGGGCTCAGAACCTAGTGCCTGAGAATGAGGTGAATGGGTCATTGAAAATTAGGTGTCTGTGCTCATATTGTCTCAGTTGACTCCATCAGACTTGTCCCAGAGAGAGAAGGACCAAAGACAATGCTGCTCTTCTATTTGCAAATTATCTCACATTCTAATCATAAATCCCAAACTACAAAATAGTTAATAATAAAGAATTTTGTTGTCTTCATTTTACGAGGTTCTATTCAATGCATTCTTTCACTTTTAGCAGTACAGCAAAATAGAATGACAGCAGTACTGTGTTGGGACACAAGGGTATATTTTTGGTAGGTTAGATATAGATTAAGAAACGTCAGAGGAAAGAGAACAGTGGTTTATGGTTGGACCTTAGTCTTTCACAACTGAAAATCTAAAAGGACTTTACAATGCTTTATTTCTTTTTCTCTCTTAAACTTAACACTTAATTTAAAGTTATTAAAAGGATAAGCACAGAGTGAACAGCCAACAAGGCCTGCAGGGAGAGGTACAAGCAAAGAGTTGGGCTGTTTCCCTGTGAAAATAAAACTGGATGATGCCAGTGATTTGAGGATTGCCAGGTTGTGCCTGCCAAGCCAAGGCTGGTATAGGGGACCCCACCCCTCAGCCCCGGAGCAGAGCTGTTGGGGACACAGGGTCCTGCCGGTGGCACTGCAGGCAGCCAGCCCCCTCCAGAGTGGGTGCTGCTGTGGGCTTTTTCAGCTAGGAAAGGCTCAGGTCTAATGCAGACAACTCCAAAGGCCAGTCATCAGTAGTATGTAGAGACTGAAATCATATTACCTTAGGGACTGGCACCTCCATGGCATGGCAGAGCAGGGAGGTTTGTTTCCTCGGCACAGGGAAAAAGAGGCAATGCCGCAGTTCTCCGCACAGTGCCATGGCCACACAGTTGCCTTTCTGCTCAGCCAGCTCCTCTCATCCATACCCCACCCTTCACCTGCAATGGGTGTACCAAGGATTTAAGAACCCACCTCTGTTTAATGAGGGACTCCGAGGAGCTCTTGGACACACCCCAGGCAAATATCCTCCTCAAGTATCAGAAGAGGTCAAGGGAAATACTGCACCCTGCAACTAAGCGCTTCCTGGTTCAGTGTCTTTAGCCATGAATCTTTACAATGTCCCTGTGCTCCATGTAGTTCTTCTACCTCAGAAGAGAGGATGAGCAGGAAGTAAGATCCTCTGAGGAACACATCAGTGGGTTGGGTTTGTTGGGTTTTTTTTACATTTGCATGATCGCTACTCTCAGGGCATTTTGTTTCAACCTGTAAGTTCAGTGTGGACCTGCACACAAACCCCCAAGGCTTTTTTTTTTTTTTTTTGTTATATTCAACTGAATTTATTACTCCAGAGAGCTGTAAATCACAGCAGTGGCATGTTTTAGCACCAAAGTATTTATGATGCTTTGAAACCATTGAAATAGATCTCAGAACATGCAAATTCAATTTTTTCACTCCATCTTTGACTTCTTGAAGTGGAAGCACCTGATCTCTTGTCTCCCTCCTCAGGGTTACACCTATGCAGGGGAGAACTGAGAGGCACAGGCAGGTTTGTTTGTTTGGTTGGTTTTTTTATCAGAGGCAAAATGGAGTTGTCATTTGACCAAAACTATAGGAATTCAAGTTAACTTTGCCAGAGTTGCAAACAAAACCAAAAAGGTTTTGCATGTAAACCTCCCCTTTCAAAAGAAATAGGAATGTTTTTTTTTTGGGGGGGGGGGGATTGTAAAGCATTTGATTTAAACCACCTTTTGAGTAACATTTTAAACCCTTCTTTGGAACAGCATTTCTGTTTCAAATTTGTCCTAGAAGGAGTTAAAAACTAACTGCAAACAGAACACAGCTCAATTTCTGATCAAGCTAAATGTTTCAGGCTAACCCAAAATCATTCTCACAAATTAAAAAGAAAAGTAATTAGAGAGATTTTCTTTCATCTTGCTGAAAATTTTTCTTGTGTCCAATTTCCAACCTAGGTACTGAACCAGGACACCCCTGTCATTTGACCAGCTCCATCATTAATCCTCTCTTCCTCCTGAGAGTGAGAGTCCTTCCGGGCTCACACTTTGTTTTACTCTGAGTACACATATGTGTTCTGTGTAAACTGCAGAGCACGGCAGGGCTTCATGGTGATTTCTGTGCATTATGGTATTATTAGCACTAATGGCTCAAATGATTTCTTCCCAGCATTCGAGGTGTTGTCATCTCTATCGCTCCCCAGTCAGCAAAAGAACAAACATCTCTTACCTTGAACAGCAGTTGTCAAAGATCAGGCTTGTGTCATACATGCTAAGTAGAAATTGGGTCATTTGGTATTCATCTTATTTTAGGAGTGGGGGCCGAATCAACACCTTTTATGTCATATTTATGATATTAATTATACCTCATTAGAGTCAGCTAAAGTTTTACTCAGTTATATTTATAGAAAACATCCATACACCATGTTATCAGAGATATTCTTTTTAATGTAAATGACTATGCTGTCTGAAACCTTATTAGCCATTTGCATGCTGTGGAGTGGGTTCTTAATGTGGTTCTGGCTTCATGTATAACTACAGCAGATATGGTCCTAGCTGCAGTACGTCAGGATTACATTGCCCGGAAGGGCAGACTGCCCTGGAAGCAAATGAGTACAAAATAAATGTAGTCCATATTCCTTGATTCAAAGCAATGAATCCACACACTTTTATATATATATAAAATATCCAAAAGAGAATTTCAATAATTGGTAAAAAAAAAATCAATCTGCTGATTGTTCTCCAAGCAAAATTTGAATCTGTAAGAAACAGCCAACAAGTTTTCCTTGATTCTATCACCTTGTAACTTATTCCAAATGCTGGTGTCAGTTATAAAGGGAAGGAAAAGTGCTAAACTGGGAGACAGTGGGGGGGTGTGGATTCTACAGAAAGTTATGGATTTCTCTTAAAAATGAAAATCCCAAAGACATAAATGTGATCTGAGGATTCCTAGTTAAAAGAAGGCAGTTTTAAAGGATGAACTTTTAATTCAATCAAAAAGAGCTTTTGACTACTTCCACTAAGTATCTTCTTCCAAAGCAAAAGTTGTGCTGCAATATCATGAATCAAGACATGCATGTATGTCCCCTTTCCCAGGCTTGCTTTGATCTGAAACTGTGCTCTACATCCATCTTTATAAATGCAAATCCTTAGTTCCCTAATTTTTTCAAGGCCACTGTGTAATTTGCTCTGTAAGTTTAAAGTCATGCCTAATGTCAAAGCAGATGAAAGCAAGAAAATCTCCAAAGAGGAATGCAAACACGTGTAATCCTTCAAAGGGAAGCCTTATGCTACCCTGAAATAGTATCTTTCTAGAACCGCTTATTACGCGCCTTTCATGACAGCATTCTCTCCCATTTAATGACAGGAGGAAACAATTCAGCGAGCACGGGAGGAAGATGAGAAGAGGAAAGAAATAACGAATCATTTCCAGGGCACACTGAGTGAAATCCAGGCTCAGATTGAGCAGCAAAGCGAGAGGAACATGAAGCTCTGCCAGGAGAACACAGAGCTGGCAGAGAAGCTGAAAAGCATCATTGACCAGTACGAGCTGCGGGAAGAGGTGAGAGCAATGCCCTGGCTTCCCCGTGGGAAAGCAGAGCACAGTGCCAGCCTGTCCTCGGCACGGGCTGTCATTTGGGTGTCTGTGGATGTAATGGGGGTAGTCTCCATCACACTTTGCCATCCGATCGGGACGGTGCATGCAGCGAGACAGACAGACTCTGCACAGCCAACTCTGTGGGTAAGCAGCTGTGCACACCAGCACCCTGCCTGTGGCACCCACGGCAGCCCTGCCACTGTGGGGAGAGGGGCCAAGACACCCAAGCAGCCAGGTGTGCCAGCTGCCTGCTAAGCTTCCTCCTACCCCAGCCCCCTCACAGCTTCTCCAAATCCCCAGCACCCCTTTCCTGCTCCCCAACACCCCCTCTCCAAGTCCACCCCCTCTGAGCAGCTCCCAGCTCCGATCTTTTTGGACAGCCTGCTCTGCTACCGACACCAAATATACTTTGCTTTGATATAAATGCTTTGATATAAATGCTTTGACCCTTCTCCAGAAGCAGAAAATTAAGACGACAGATAAAGGAGGCCTTTTGCATTGGAATAGGTTCCTCTTTGGAGGCACAATGCTCACAATGATCTGGCAGATAAATGACAGATGGAAAATTATACTTTCTGTACACATTACAGTTGGTCAGAAAATTCTGACACAAAAAACCCTCCAGTAAAATCCTAAACTACTATTTTTTAAAAAATTTTATTTTATGAAAAACGCTAACAAATACCACAATGGGTCTTTTTATTGTTTCTAAATACGCTTATTGTGAGCCTCAATGCAACCAGACAACATTATCATACTGAATAAAACATAAGTAATCTGCCCTTGCAATCTGGAACGCCCATTACAATACATGCATTTCCAAATCTCTTGCATTGTGTATGAAGCCCTACGCTGAATGAAGGAAATGTACGTTCCTCTCTTGTGGATTCTATGAGAAGAAAACATAAAGCAGAGGCATGCACCCAGATTATTATTGTTTTATTTAAATGAAGCCAGAGTGAAGAGAGCTATCAGGAACCTTTACCTCCTCAAAGTTGCCATGAAGCCAGATGTTTTACAGGCCAGAGGAGGCCTCTACTTATGGTCTGATCTCCCCCATAACCCCACTCCTGTACTTTCACCCAGGCTCTCCAAGCCCATGTTGTGCATGTGCAGCAAGGGCAAAAGGGACTGTGGTGGTTTTGTGGGGTGACTTCTTTAAGAAGGAGTGAGAAGTTTCTTTGAGGTGCGAACAGGATCCCGCAAAACCACCACAGGGATGTGTGGGACATGTATTTACAGAGGACAGCGTTAGCTGTGCCCATGCTCCTGAATACTGCAGGTGCAACGTGTCTTTACACGGTGGCTTAGGTCTGCTGGCCACATGACGGATCCAAAAAAAAAGTATCCCCCTTCATATTTATTATTGACAAGCAATTATTTTTGTTTTCAGTTCTATTGGCTTGCGCTGATCAACATATAGACCATAAAACTGGCGAAGATGCTAAGGTTAATTTTTTAAAATATGTATTTCCTATAATAAATGAAAGTGAGTAACACAAACAGGTTTCCCTTCCCATGCAAATTCTGGCACAGTTTGTCCTTGTCAGCGCTGCAGTTTTCTGGTAGTTGCAATGGGCTGGGAGTCTTCCTGTTTGGCAATGTTTTTGTCTTACGAGCACTCCAGCAGATAGCTGTACATGCACCAGCATGAAGGTCTGTGTACACAACTCAACCTGCATGTTCAGCAGAATTTATTTTCTTACAGCACCTCGATAAAATATTTAAGCACAGAGAACTTCAACAGAAACTGGTGGATGCCAAGTTGGAGCAGTCTCAGGAAATGATGAAGGAAGCTGAGGAGCGACATCAGAAAGAAAAGGAATATGTACCTATCCTTCTGTTCTGTCTGCCTGTTATCTAACCTTAGGCCAAAGAGAGCCCTGCATGCTATTTCACTCATATACTGGTTCTTCAGGTCCGAGCTGGGATACGGTAGCAGAGATGTTTTTATTGCTACTGTCAATGCTCGATGTGAAGGCACAGCCCCCGCAGGGCTGCTTTCATTGGCATTTACAGCTTTTGAGGCAAACTGTAGAGCCGTAAGTGTTCCCTGTGGGCACAGCTGGGATGGGAGGCGGGCATTCCTCCGTGGTCTCACACATTGTGCCATTCAATCAGACCAAAATTAATTTTCTCAGGCTGCCTGGAATTTTTTACAGCAATCCTCACATGTACAAAGGATCAGAGTTCAACGCTGACACCTAGTCCCTCTTCTCAGCAGTGGCAGCAGCTGAGACTGCTCGAGGGGAGTGACAAGCTCTGAGCAGCTGAAAGAAATCTTTAGTTTTCTCCTGTCCTCCAGCTAACTTGAGCCGCATGAGAGAGCTCTAAAGAGAGGATATTTATCCCCTCCTGTATCTGGAAACAGATACATTGGCACAAGCTCAGCCAAAGTATCATAAAATATGGATGAAAACATGGAGCTCTAAACCCGGTAGCTAGAGCCCAAGAGAAACACAGAAAACACCTCTTGCCAACAATTGCCCATTTTTCCTCTTTGTGTGCACTGACCTTGTGGCCGGGAGAGTGGTTCCTGCTCAGCTTTACTCCCAGGTAAAGACTCAGGGGAGAAGAGGAGCTGCAGCTTCTCTGAGTGCACATCCACATGTCACCATGTGACAGTTTGTGGTCCAGCTGAGTTATTCCCTTTCACTATGAGACCTATGTGAAGCCAAGCACCAAAATTTCATACATGACCATTGATTCTTGGCAGATTCACACCCCAGGAAACATTTCCAAGAAATCCCTTTCAACAACAAAGCAGATTTGGTCTTACTTGACTACTGTCCCTGTGAGTTTTGCTACAGAGTACCAGATTTCAGGCTCTGGGAAAGAAAACCTGAAAATATAAAAGTCAGGGAAATGGCTCTGAGGGAACATGAGATAATGCAGCCTTGTATCAGTGACCTGCCTTGCAGAATATGCATTTTTGTTAGCCTGTGACTGACCCTGCTTCTACCCAAACCTTCTTTGTTTTATCTAGAACTGATCTGCACACTTTTGATATTTTCATTTCTTTTAAAGCAGTGAAAGTCATCACCATCTACATTTGGGAGTGGGAGATTCTGTGGCTTTGTTGTTTGCATGACTAGCACCCATGAAATAACGGGTTTGAAAACAAGCTGCAAAACCATGGGTGTATAAGCAGTGGGTGTATAATTATATGCACAGTGTACAAAGAGTATTTTTCACAATGTCCCAACTAACATGTTATGGCTAACACCACCTCAGAGCAAGGTAGATGTAGCTGAAGAACTTAAGTGACTGGCCAAAAAGCCCTGCAATGAGTCAAAGCACAATTAGTGTGTTATGATTCATCACAGGTAGCCCAGCATGCAGAGAGATGGCCTACACTTATCTCCCACCTCAATCCTATTGCTGAGCTCCTAGTCCCACCCACCCAGCTATTGTGCTAGTGTCTGTGGGAGTAATGTATATACATGTACGTATGAAATCAAGGTGACTTTGATGGAGCCCTCTCTGTTAGCTGTATCTCTCTCCAGCTCAGTAATGTGCAAAGTCAGACCTTACTGCATTTCAGCATCCTGTCATTTGACTGAACAGCTTTCAGAACTATATATCAATTCTCTCCAGACCATTTTCACATACCTGTTCATGACTTTTGCTGCAGCATTTTGCAAATGTCTTTAATGAAAAGTTTTGCATTCTTTTATCTATTTGATTACTCCTTGATGGGTCACTGTGATGTCTTCCTAGGCAGGTTTATTTTTGCCCCTGTACACAACTTCTTTACCTCAGCCAAGGAGAGGTGTCCCCTATTGTGGCCTCTGTGCATCACATCTCAATAGGCAGATCATTACACTGCTTCCACAAATCACTCTATATGAGCAACAAAGAATGCAGTTCCCTATATAAGCAGCAATGATTCATACTGTGTGGCCTTCCCAAAAAGCTCAACTTGACCTAAGGATGCAATTTTAGTACCAATAACCAGTCAGCACTACTTAGACTTCCTCCCCATACCACACATTTTCAGCACTTGTAATCCAAATTTTGAACTGCAATTAATTGCACTTTAAAGACTCCATGGCATTCAAGTATTTGACTGGAAGGTATTGATCAGATTTCTACATAATTGGAATTTGCAGAGTCTGGCAGCAAAAAGGTAAACTTAATTTTCACAAACTCAGTCCCTAGATCCATGTCATTAAATGGGGATGCGTGTTCCTGGTCACTGGTTCTTTTAGTCCCAAGCTGTATGTGACCTGCGCCTCCATCAGCTCTCACAGCTCTAACAACAGGATGAAACATACCACACTTCACTGAAGTACTACTTTGTAAACAGCACATGCAGTATTCATTTGCTTCTTTAAACTTCAGCCTCCTTGTTACTGCTTCATAGCCTGTTAATAAATCTATCAGTTCTCCTGATCCGTTTTCTCCCAGCTTGGTGTTTGCAGATGACCTCAGGCTGCATATGAGTGCGTGCTAATTTGAGCAAGCCTCTCTGTGGCTTGCTTCCATCACAGGAGAATTTATTACCTCTCAGATTTGTACTGGCTGCCAAAGCTATGTGGGTCAATAAGACAGGAGGATTTTGTTAACAGGCAAAAGAAGCAACGTTTCTCTGCCTTCTCTGTCCATCTCCTGTGGTGTGGCAGAAGACATGGCACAGGAGATGGGACTTGTTCATTATCTCAGGCATGCTGTGTGTGAAGGTATCCCTAGCTGAGATTTAAGCAGTGCAGAGAAAAACCCAGTTCTTGTATGTAATGACTGGCCTAGGGACTGGGTAGCTCTGAAGGTTTTCAAAGCACTTTTCATGAAATCATTCAAACCAGACATCCTAAAAGTCCTAAAAATACCCCAACCCAACAAACCCCAATGCCCATCTATACACAAGTAGATATTGAAGAAACAGGAAATTTAAAAACCCAGATTTCATCCAAACTTAAAAAAAATATTGTGTGTGTAAAGCATACATTTTCCCAACAAAAAAACAGGGCTCATTTAAGCCAGGCCTACTCAGACCACTTCTTTTTACTGGCTATGACACAAGCTACTTGAAAGTTTAGTCAAAAAGATCAATATTCAAGAATTTTACTATTCTCCATTGAACCAAACATCAAGTTAAATTCTCAAAATAAATATTAAGAAGCAGGTATAAAACAAACAGGACGTGTCATTTCTTCATGCGCTTCATAAGTGATCTGTAAAACATTCTTGTCTGGGAAACTGTGCATGGTAAAATTAAGTGGGTCCAAATCTAAAGGCCAAATTGATCAAAGAAATATTTTTCTAGAGATTATGTGTGTATATATATGTGTGTCAGTATATATATATATATATGGCCAACATGTTAATTCAGATACACTTTTTGCCACAAATAACTAGAGAGAGGGAGGGAGGGAACTCATTATGTTCCTACTATTTGTAGGGTACATCCTCAGCTCTTTTGCCAGGTGGTACTCAAGCAGATTACATGTGTTATTTTGAACAAAATTATTAGAATAAAAATCTGTATGTACCTTTCACTTCCAATGTGTGAGTAGGATTTATTGCCTTACACACATTTTTATTTTCAATATATATTTTCAGAGCCCAACTGTGCTATTTTAAACAGTACAATTCAATCCAACAATGAAGTCCTGTGATAAACTAACTTGTTCATATCTCATTTCTCAAGCTATCATTAGAATTGTTAAAATTAAAATACATTTAACCTAACCAGAAAAATGCTTTTTAAATGTTTGGTAGGCAAAAGGCACATTCCTTTAACACTTCAGTTTCCTGCTTTTAGATCAAACCAGTTGCTAGCATATTACTAAGGACTTTGGAAGTGCTGACTCAGAGCTGGCAGCCCTGAAAGATCTATGTACTCCTCATTCCTAGAATTCTCTCAGCCTTGACCATCCCTCCCAACTGCAGTATTAGCGTGACATCTTGCCACATACCTTGAAGTAGGGAATCACATCTTCCCAGGGGCAGCGAGGGGTGGAACTGCAGTCAAGCTCTTCCTGGGCTGCCCCCTTGATCTAAGTGGGGCATTTATCACTCTGAGCTGGGATTCTCCACTGACAGCATGTCAGTGTAAACAGAGCCCAAAGGTGACAGATGCCAGTAAACTTGTGACGTTCACTACGCACTCTCTTTCTGAAAGCTTGCAGATTTTTTGAGGCAGGTCTGACTGTGATCATATCAGTGTGCTGATCCTTAATGCAAAAGGCAGTTTGTCATTCACTAGAGAAGGAATTTGGCCAGATCTGTGCTGAATCAAAAGTACCAGAAAGTATCATAACCACTTTCCAGAACTCTGGTGGGGATGCTGTTAAATACCACACTTTGTTTCAACTAGGTTTTGAATTCCTATTCAAAAGCGCCTTTGTAAAGCAAATGCCCTGTCTGCATCTGAGGATAGCATTAAATATTCTGTCTTGCTAACTCCTCAAGCTCTGTTCATCTGACAGTTAGATCACTCCTGATCAAGGCAGCAGTGGCAGAAGCACAGGTAGCTGGAGGATGAGGATTTCCAACTGATAAACTAAGTACCTAATGGTTTTCTCTCTGTTGCCCAAAACACAGCTCCTGAACCAAGCTGCAGAATGGAAGCTCCAGGCCAAAATGTTAAAGGAGCAAGAGACTGTCCTGCAGGCACAGGTGATGTAGGAGAGGTGATTGCATGGTGTGCCTTAGTTTACCAGGTTTTAACCCATGAGGCGCATTCCAGGTAAAGTATCCAAGCTACTTTCTGCATATTCCTTCCAGACTCATTCTACATCCCATAGACTAGCACAGGAAACAGGTTAATTTCAAGACAACTGTAAGGTGACACACATACCACAGATCATACTGTACCATCTGGGTTGGTTAGTCTGGAGAAGAGAAGGCCCTGGGGAGACCTTATTGCAGCCTTCCAGTACTTAAAGGGGGCTTATGATAAAGATCTAGAGACTTTGTGATAGGACAAGGGGTAACAGATTTAAACTAAAAGAGGGCAGATTTAGGTTAGATATTACGCAGAAATTCTTCCCTTTGAGGGTGTTGAGGCCCTTGCACAAGTTGCCCAGAGAATCTGTGACTGCTCCCTCCCTGGCATTGTTTAAGGCTAGGTTGGATGGGGCTTTGGGCAACCTGGTCTGGTGGGGTGGTGGCCCTGTCCATGGCAGGGTATGGAGGTGGAATGAGGTGACCTTTAAAGGTCACTTCCAACCCAAACCACTCTAAAGTGCAATGATTTATGAATGTTTACAGTACTGAACCACACAACAGTGTGTGTGCCTTGGATTGGTTATTCACCATAACTGCCTTTCAGTCAGGTTTCTAATCCAGCAAAACACTGGAGTACATGTACCTCATGAAACATCTTTAACAAACTGGAGCTGATGCGTTCATGAGCATTCACAGACTGGGGTGTGAAGGCAGTGTTTTCATTAATTTTAGCAGGAATTCTGCCTACTAAGGGCTCATACAAAGGACCTCTAGAATTTCAGTGTTTAGTTGGAATTCAAAACATTCAATAAAATACGTGCCAAATTCACGCTAAGAGTCAGGCTGTAGTGAAAAGTAATAAAAACAAAAAACAGGCAGTATATACTATATGTTCAGAGTAATGGAATAATGGACTGAATATGAGTGAGAACACTAGATGATATGCTGGACTTTCACATAAAAAAAAGGAGACAGCATCAGTAGATTTTCCTTGACTTTGAAACAATCATGTAGATTTATCTTCTTTGACCTGTCCATGAGAAAGGTGTCCCTCAGCAGAGCTTTGGGGGTGTGGAGATGTCAGTCCTTCAGCCCCTCTGCAGCTGCCCATCTCCTCATCTTTGGGGAAGCTCTCTCTTAAGCCTTTGCTCACAGTTAATTGTACTGGCAAGTTGTTCCAGCTTTGCCCTTGTAGATGATCTAATTCTTCCTGTTGAGCAGTCAAGAAAGGCTAGTGTTAAGCTGACAACCTGAAAACAAGCTAAGAGAGGTTTGGTCCCTTACATGTTTTTTCAAAGGGTAAGATAAGCTGGTAGTGCACCGAAGAATATCATATAAATGGCTGCTGCCACCAGTTCGACAGGTTCTGCAATCAAACCTCAAAGGCCTCCAGCTGAGTCTGTCCTGACTGCAAACCTGCTCCTGGTTTTCTCAGAGTGGTTTTAATTAAACTTTTATGTTCATCCAAAAAGAGTTCTCTATGCAGGCAGACCTCTGTAGCCAGTTTAATGGAACTGAAGGTGTTGATAAAAGCTAGAATATATTAAACATGCATTTGAAATGGTAAAGTTGTCTTTAGAAAAATCCAGTAATCCAGTCAAACTAGTCTGCAGAGACATTGATAATACATGTGCCCCTTGCAGACTTGAATAAGTGATTTGCTTGCTAGAATGAAACATGCGGTTTGGTGTTCTGCTCAAGTGGGAGAGCTCTGTCACACAGCAGCCTCCATTTAGAATGACTGGGATTATTAGTAGCACTAAAGGACCTCCCTCGTGGCCCAGATGCCATCATGCAAGGTGCAAAAATGCAGAACAGAAAGAGTGTAAAGAGCTTCTTGATGCAAACAGCATAAAACAGGGAGAGAATCACCTGCACGTTATGAGATGACAGTGGTCAGTGAGATAAGGAGAAGCCATAATATATCCCTCACTGCCATAGGGAGTGAGGCACCACTACATTTTAGAGCAGGTGTTGAACACCCACTTGGGCTGGAAGGAATCAGGGGCTATCAGCTTCATGCCAGCTTGTCTCTGGGTGGCACATTGTCACCAAATCATTGTAGCCAAATCTAGGCCTCAAAAGGGTGACAGGGATCTGGCACCAGCTGAGGGAATACATCTAAACTGCAGTGGAGCTTCGCAGGACTCTGCATGTGCTCCTCAGGCATGTTGCTTAGGGAGACTTATTTAGTTTCGTGCTTTGAAACAAAGCTAGAACATACATGTCAGCTGAGACCTTTAATTTTTGGTAGCCACATAGTTCAGCCACTAGGCTATGACAACCAAGAGTGTAAGAGAGCTGAAGGGACAACCTTGGAGTAGCACCCTGACAGCACAGCGATGCTGAGGTGCCTCCAATTCCCAAAGCCTTGTACTTACAAGTTCTTAACTGGCAGCAGTGCTGCCTCCGTTCTCTCTGCCCACACGGTCTGGATGGGTGCTGTGCAGCAGCAAGGGGGCCCTCGTCTCCTTAACCGAGGAGCAAGAGACAGCTCTCACAGCCTGTTCCCAGCCACTATGAAAACATTCATTTATTATTAAAATTTAAATTGCAGAAGCTATTCTTGGTGCTACAGTACTGCCTAGGGCCCCAGTTGAGAGCAGAGCTTGCCCTGTTCAAATCTGAAAGGTTTTTAATCTAATTAAACAACAGGGAAATGTTGGAAGGAAACGCAGAGACAGAGAATTGAAGTGAGGGTTTTTTTAAGACAAAGGCTCTGGGCCAGGAGCCCCAGTTTGCTGGGTCTCACCCCTGCTCCCTCACTGGGCTTTGGGATGCTCAGGCCTTTCTCCTTGGAGCCATAACCTCTGTTCCAGATGTCTCACTTGCTATCAGTGTCCCTCTTGGGCTGTGGCACTCGGGCTGATAAAACACATCCCTCTGAGTTTCTGTTTGTGTATCGGTCACAGCCTCGTAAAACTACACGTGTGCAAGCGTCATGTCCGCTAGCTCCGATACTGGCAGCACAGGGCTTGCACGGATTAACCTCCCATGCCCTCACCCAGCTTGGCAGGGAAGGGCTGCAGCCAGTGCCCTACACACAGCCACTGAGACCCTAAACACCTAGCAGAAAACAAGAAAGCAAGGAAATCTTGCAGAAAAACCAACCACAGATCTTCGGATAATTTATTTTTCCAAAAACTTCCACAGGTTTTATATATAAAAATATGGATTACAGACAAAATACAGCTACAGATGAACTTTCCCGTGGCTACCAGGTGTGATCTGATAGCAAAATCTGGAGCCCTAATAATCTCAAATGGGGGCACATTGCAACAGATCTTTCTTCTGCTTTGCTTCATGAAGCGAAGTGCAACCGGCAGAAGAGGCTGGCAGGGAATTATTTTCTCTGCCTTTGCTGACCTTGCCCACAGCTGCAGTCTGCACGCAGGCTACAAACCAGAGCTGACAAGGTGCCCTCTCAGCTTGCTGAAGCCATAGTGCAGGGACACAGCCTGAAGGAATCCAGCACGGGATTATGGCACTGTGAAGAGAAGGGTGGGTTTCACCCGACATTGGGGCAACCCCACATGCCAGGTAACAGAGGAAGGGAGCAGCAACGCTCCTTTTCATCACTGGAGTCCAGTAATCTACATCAGCTGCTTCCTGATATGGCTCCTGGCCATAGTCTCTGTCACCAAGTCAGGGTTGGGAAGATAGAAGAGGGGAAAAAGTGTTTGCTGCATGATGCAGGGGTGCCTATCCCACAGCTTGCTTGGACATCAGAAGCAGCGTAGCCAGGGTAGCACCCAGCTCACAGCCTGGCTTGTTTGTAACCAGAGTGGCAGGTAAGAGCTGGGCAGACAGGTTGTATGGAGCTCCTCTGCTAAAGCCTGACAGAGCTTACACCCTTGTTAAGGGTCAGTGATGGTGAAGCAAGGCTTAGAGCTCAGGCACAGTTCTGATCATGCTGGCTTTCACCTTGAGTTAATCCCACTCCCTGGTCCTGCACAGCATCAGTGCTTAGACCAGCTCCGGTGAGTCCCTGCCCATGGAGATGGCCCAGGGACCACATTATCATTTTCCATTCTGTAGGTCATCCTAGGAGTCCTTTCCTGTAGATGGCAGTCACTACTCTGCGCAGAAAAGAAGTATACAGGGCTTGTGAGGAAAGGCAGAGACTGGAAATCTTTGCAGACTTTAACGCTGTCCTCTCAAAGTCTCCACAGACTTACCGAGGGAAGTGTTTTCAAAAGTCTCCACTTCCAGGAATTTTTTTGCTTCTGAGCACTTATGTAGAGACACCAGAGCTGCAACATTCAGACCCACCTAATTCCCAGGTCTTCATAAAATCACTGTCCTGGGTCTTTCTATTTTTCCTCTGTTTGCCTTTTTTCAACGGCGGAATCATAATGGCTTGCAACCTTGAAAAGATGCAGAGTTTCAGTTGCCTGATGTTTGTTCTTCATTGTCTCCAAGCAGAAGGTGATTTCCATGTCCAAACACAATATTTAATATCTTCTACCAAAGTAGAAGTTCACTGTCCTGGAGACTCTGAAATTACTGAGGTGGGTTTTTTTTCCCTGTTAATGCAGATCACTCTCTACTCTGAAAGGTTTGAAGAATTTCAGAAAACATTGACCAAAAGCAATGAAGTGTTTGCCACATTCAAACAGGAGATGGAGAAAGTGAGTATAAGCTCATATCTGAGCTCTGCTTTTAGATTTTGATATTTCTCACAGGTATAGTTTTAACTGAGATGGAACCATTTCTGCACATCTTGGAGAACAATCTCAGCAACATCCAAATAAAAGCTGGGGCACACTCAGTCACAACGGACAGCAGCATTGACTTCAGCTCTGCAAGCAGAATGTTTAACTCTCCCTTTCAGCTAAAGCCAAAACTGCCTGGAAGAATAAACACTTTACCTCAGACCTAATGTGGTGTTTGGGTACAGACCCCTCAGAGATAACAAAGCTGTATGTGTCAGCCCATGTCTCAGGGCACAAGCCTCTTGGGTGACACAAGCTTTACGTCTGTAGACAGAGTTGAAGCCCACCACCACCTTCCTCCCATTAAGCCCAAGTGATGGTTTCCTTGCAGCTGGTGTACTTATTTCCTGTAACGAATGGGAGACAACAAACACAGACCCCCACACATGTTGTACTCACTTTCATGATAAACAGAGTTCTGCTCTGCTCTGCCACCAGGGCCCAAAATCCTGGTGCCCTAATACAGGCAGCCTCTCATGATCTTCACAGAGTTGTGCAGAAAACCAAAGGGAAAGGTGGTGCTACTTAGCTTGTGGTGTGTTTTGAAGGTAGGAGAGAGGTGACTAATCCAGAGGGAACTTCTTTGGCAGTGCTGGCTCAGAAGATTCAAGCCCTTCTTTAACTTCCTAAAAGTCTAACACTTGTAAAGAGACAAGCAGAATAATTTTACCTTTTTTTTTTTTTGCCTTTTGTTTTTGTCATAGTTTGGTAGGTGTCTGCACTTTTAACCACATAATCAACTGCCCCTACTTTAAGACCACAGACTGGAGGCTGAAAGTTATATGGCAGCTGCTTAAAACTAAATCCATCCCTTAGTTTAAATTATTATTTAGCACAGCCACTGCAGCCGCTGGAAGCAGAGTTCTGAGTAGAGCCGAAGACCTGAATAGAAGGGATACCCTAACTTCAGCTACAGCATAGAATTCGTACTATGATTCAGCTTTTTCTCCTGCTTCTGTAGATGACAAAGAAAATGAAGAAGCTGGAAAAGGATACTGCTACATGGAAATCCAGGTTTGAAAACTGTAACAGAGCGCTACTGGACATGATTGAAGAGGTGAGCAGTATTTTTGTTCTCAGATGCACTTCTTTCCCCACATAAAGCTTTAACTTGGAGATGAGATTACCTGAAACTACCAGAATTCAGTGAAAATACTGTTCTTGAATCTAAAGGTTTGAGTTTTTTTTTTTTTTAACTACCTTGATAATTAGATATCATTAAAGAAAAAGACAATGCCAACTGCTGGAGCTTTTAGATTGTGCAGAGACATTCATTATGTCCACGAGAAGCTGAATTATGTAACTGTGAATATTAAGTGCTCTAAAAATGTGTGATTGTTAATGTTCTCACATGGAAGCAAATTGGCATTAGTTCCCTTCATGCTACTTTCTTTCTCCATAAGAACATCCACCCAAGGAATTAATGTGCTCTAGCTAATGAACTCCAAATTCACACCTTTCATTAACTTCCTATGCAGGCAAAAGCAAGTGCTGTGGCTCACCATAGTTTTAAACAGGCTGTCACAGGGGCATTGCAGAGGAAATTGCTAAGCATGTCGGAACTTGTTCAAATAAGTTAAGAGGCTGCCTGAAAATTCACCCCAAACTTACAATGAACTTGGACCATGTCTTTCTGGTTAGCTTTGTAGCTCTGTGCTACTGCTATTTCTACAGGCTTCTGTATCTCTTGTTTCCTCACTGTGTGTAGAAGCAAGAAAATGCTCCAATTCAGGATGTTCTCACAGAACCCAGAAGCAAAATAAACAAAAATACAATGCAGCTTGTATTCACACCCACCAGAAGTCCAGGTAGCCTTTTGGATGCTTACCACTATGTTTTTGCATTTCTACAGATCATCAAAAGGTATTCCTGAAAATATTTTTGATGGGAATTTATCTGAATCTGTATGGAGAATGCTAATACACTGCAGTAGCAGGGGTGAATTTCCTCTAGAAGCTTCAGTACAAAAGACCATAGTTATTGTAGAGCAGCTGGTGAAAGCCAGAAACCTGGCAGAATCCGATGTGGGATTCCTAGATCTCAAATTGTTTCTTAATTGCCAGTTACACCAATGAATTGCATGCACCCAAACTCAGTCCACACCTTTTTCTGATGTCTTTGCCCACAGAAAGCCATGAGGTCCAAGGAGTATGAGTGCTTCGTGCTGAAAATCCACAGGCTAGAGAACCTTTGCCGAGCTCTGCAGGAAGAGAGGAATGAATTGTACAAAAAAATAAAGCAAGCACAGTTCCCTGAAGAGGTGAATGGAAATGGCATCTTGGAAGAAGAAGATGACGCTGATACGAGCCCTTCCTCCTCCGAGCAAGCAAGCATTGAGCTGCGCACTACTGATGAGACCATGCTGAAAGAGCTGGCTGAAGCTTTCAGGGTGTCCCACAAGGCAGAGGACTCCCTCCCAAGCAAAAGCTCCAATCCTGAGACCTGTGACACTCAAACATGTAATGCCAACCTGGTGCCAGAGATGCCTTCTCCTCTCACCCCATCCGAGGCTGGGAATCGCTGTGAGCAGCCCAGCACCAGCACACCAATGCCCACTGAACATGTGCCAGCACCCCCTGGGAGCACACCAGTGTCCTCTGAAAACATGACAATGCCCACTGAGAATGTGCCAAAGCCCACTGAGAATGTGCCAAAGCCCACCAAAAGCATGCCTGTGCTCCCAGAACCAGTGCTAGCACCCACAGAAAGTGTGCCAATACCTCCTGAGAGTGTGCCAGCACTCACTGAGAATTTGCCAAAACCCACAGAAAACATGCCAGCAACCCCTGAAAACGTGCCAACACCCCCACAAAACATACCCCTTCCCCTTGGGAATATGCCAGTGCACACCAAAGGTCCACCAAAAGTGGCAGAACATGTGGATGGCCCAGCAGAGAGGTCTGTCCAAGATCAGTCCACGGAGCAAACGGGAGACACAGACATGGAAGCAGTGGATTGAAGACACTGGTGTGTCCAGGTTTGTCTTCTACAAACCACAGGTCTACTTTGCCCTCTAAATTGATACCTTTTATTTTTTTTTCTTTAAAGAAACAAAAAGTGGATGCTAAACCACCCATATCTGCAGGCAAATGTAATGCATTTCTCTTTGCTGCCACTATCCAGTAATAGTTTGTCTGCAAATTTTGCTATCCTTCATCTTCTTAAAGCATATTTTCTTAATGATAGGAAAATACAACGAAATTACAGGATCTTTTTTTTCCCAGGCATAATGAGTCAGCTCATTCAGCAACATAATTTTAAAGTGTTGAAGCTTCATGTTTCAAAACTCATTACCATTCATGTACCCGTATTTAAGGGCTCATAATTAATTGCGTTGTTTTGTTATGATATTGTGTAAAAGATGGCCTACTCGGACACATAGTGATCTTAATAGATGAGGTGAAAGAAATCAGTAATTACAAAGTGAAGTAGCAAAAACATCGATGTAGCCAGCCGTCCCCAAGGAGAGGTGCAATAACAGGAGATGAATTTCTGTACGAGTAAGCTAACCCTCAGCGCTGTGGCCCAAACACCCACAAGCTCCTAGCCTTACTCTGAGTTTGTGTTTTCTGCTTAGCATTCTAAAAGAGGTTTTGTTTTCAAAATGATAGAGGTGGGGAGAAGATCTTTTTTAGATTCCTCATAAAACAACTGAAAACAACAGGAATTTCTAAATCAGCGGCAATTCCCAAGGCAGGGGTTACAGCCCTCTTTCTGCATACAACAGAAACCTGCTAACTTGTCATACTATTTGAGGTCATGAGCCCAACAGAGAGGCTCATGGCTGTTTCCAGCTCACAAATGAGGTCAGAAGTTCAGAAGCTGGTTACAGATCCCAGCTTTCAAGCCAAGAGCAGAAAGCAGAGTGGAGCTACACTAGAAGCTACACTAGAAGGCAACAGATTGTTTTCCAGAAGATACCCCTGAAATCAGCCTTATGGACAGTGCCACCTTTTCCAGTCACAACCACATGAACCTCTTCACCACAGCTTCCTCCTGGCCCTGATGCTGGCCCTGGTTGATGCTCACAGGAGAAGGGTGAGCACATTCACCTGTCACCCCGCTCAGTGGCATGGAACACAAGTAAATATCCCAGGAGCAAGTAGGTAGTAGGAAAGCAGGAATCCCCCTCAGAGAAACCTTCAGGCACTGGCTATGTTCTCATCTCCTGTCTAACCAGCTTTTCCTCTCTGGTCTGCCTGCCAACACACCTAATGTAGCCACCTTGTCAGAAGCTGGTTGATTCTGGCACCAAGAACAAAGATGAAGAAGGAAAGAGGCAAGGAAAGGTACCTAGCCAGACAGATGTATGGTCTCAAGGAAGGAGAGTAAGCAGGATTTTTGGAAGAAGATTAAAAATTTCTATTGGCACATTTCTTATTTCTCATCCCTTTCCTCCGAATTCAGTCTAGAGTTTGAGATAGACAGGTTAGGAATTTGAAAAGGGCAACTAAACAAGATATCCAGAGGTTGGAAAAAGAAATCCTACAATCAAACAAAACTATGTTTATAGACAAATGCCAAGAAGCCACCAAAGTGACTCATTCAAGCCAGAGTTGAAATACAGGTGAACCAAGAGAGAGGATGCCTTCTTTAGCACACCATGGGAGACTGTGATCACAGAGTCCTTCACAGCGTGCTGTCTTCCAAAAGTGCAGTTTGAATCTGCTTACTACCAACATGGTCTTCACCCTGGTTAGGTATGTCTGTGCCTGAGCTGCTTGGCCCAGACTTTTCAAGAGCTAACAGAGTATACAGGGCGTGATTTGCAACCATTTGGTATGGCTATGATGGTTACAGTTTTCAAATGTGGATGCTGTATGTTAGATGCCAGCATGGACAGGATTTATTTCACATCTTTAATCACCTGAAAGTAGATCATTCAAGTCTTAGTTATCTTAAGCTCCTTTTATAAGCAGTGGAGAAGAATAAGCATCTTTTGAGGACAAGTCATCTCATGATAAGACTGGCACCCAAGACAGAAGAAATTAATTTCTCTTTGAAGATACTGTTTCTCTTCACTGATTCTAGGGACAGCCTAAGACAGCCTAAGGCAACTAGCTAAAATGTCTACTATTAGGTGTCTAAAGTCAGCAAGATGAATCCCATCGAAAGCTCAGATTCAAAGCCATAAATATATGGTTGTCTCTAAAAACCAGGCCAGTTACATGCCTATGAGTGTGTTAACCTATAAGAAATTATTATCCTATGATAAGAAGTTTTACTCACCTGATTTATTTTTATTTTTATTTTCCATTGACTTAAGCCTGTAGAAATATAATTTCCATTATAAGTTTTGTTTGCTGTTCGGGTGACTTCTAAAATGAATGCAATTTATATATCCATTAACATGGGTTTGGTTTTTTATTTTTTCTTGGTCTTGGTTGGTTCTATTTTCATTTTAGTAATTACCTGCATGAAAACAATTTATTTTTCTTCAAGTAGGCTTACCTTTAATTGTTGAAGTTTTCTTATACATTCAAATATTCAATTATATAATAATAATGATTAACATGGCCTTGTAGCTTTAACTTGGTTCCATATTGCATAATCATTATGGTCAAATCTTTAATTATAGAATTGCGGCTTCATACCATTTAACTCCAGGAGACAGGGAGACGTGGATCTTACAGATGAAAACTTCCTACATAGTTATGATTGATTCTTACAGCATCATCCCTCATGAATAATTACACAGCCTTCTGGGAAAAGCACTCCCACTCTATTCTGCCTTCCTCATTTTCACCCTTTTAATTCTTGCATCTAAAATTGCAATGTACTCTGAAGCAACAGGTATGTGGGTAGAAACTCTGTGAGTTTCTACCCACATACCTGTTGCTTCTCTTCTTCCATACCATACCATACCATACCATACCATACCATACCATACCATACCATACCATACCATGCCATCTCCCAAGTGCATTTTATCCCAGTAGTTTCCTCCTTGTTCTCAGTGCATACAGACAACACTGAAAGCACAGGAGAGTGACCCTCCTGGATTTTCATTTCAGGATTTGGACTCAGGTGTTTGCACAAGATGGGAGAAAAAAATGGAAGGTCCCAGCCTGGGATCTACAAACTACAAGGATGTCTTATGATGTGTAATCTCATGGTCTATAGACCCATGGGAGTATGGAGTACCATCAGTAGCAGCAGAATGCTCAATACAAAACTGCCTCTGCATGGTGATAGTGTCCTTGTGAAAAGTCTTGGGATTGTAGTCTGCCTGTGCATCAGCTCTGCTGCACGTCCCTCAGGTACCTCCATGCCCAGACACAGAAGCCCACCACACTTCTGTGATCATTCAGAGGCAATAAGCAGCAGTGAGGAGGGTCACAAAGATGATTAAGGGCCTGAAACATCTCTCCTATGAGGAAAGGCTGAGTGAGCTGGGGCTGTTCAGCCTTGAGAAGACTGAGAGGGTATCTCATCAATGTTTATCAATATCTGAATTGCAGGAGATAAAGGGAGATGGCCAACCTCTCCTCAGTGGCCTGTGGGGACAGGACAAGGGGTAATGGTCACAGGTTGGACCACAGGAGGTTCCACACTGATGTTAAAAAAAAAACTTCTTCACAGTGAGTGTGACAGAGCACTGCAACAGGCTGCCCAGGGGAGTTGTGAAGTCTCCTTCTCTGGAGATATTCAAGACTCATCTGGATGCCTACCTGTGACCTGCTCTAGGGAACCTACTTTGGTAGGGGGGTTGGACTCAATAATCTCTTGAGGTCCCTTCCAACCCCTTCAATTCTGTGAATCTGTGCATCTCCCTCCTGTTCATCCTCATTAACATCCTCCTACTGATAACTGCCAGTCCCGGTGTTTGCTGTGATTGCCTCCTTCTGTCTTGATTTTGTTACAGTTATTCATTCCCATATCACCAGGCACAGATTTGGAGGTGAGAAAAGGTGGTGATCCTCCTTCCTGAAACCTCCGACCAACCATTGCTGTGCTGCTTCTGAACCAGCAACAGCCTTTACTTGCAAAAGTTGCAAAGAGAAAATGAAAATATTTTCCTTCTCTGCATGTCTGGCCTTTGTTGCCTCTAAAGTTCAACAGCTCCCCTGCTGTGCATGTAAAACACAACATTTTTTCACTATTTATCCAAATGTGAAGGGCTTTCCATGATGACAACTAAAATCACATCCATGATGTTGACATGACCCTCTCACCTGATTTCTGATCTCTGTGGCAGACCACAGTAATGATAAATCTTGTTGATGGGAGACTAGTAAGACACAGCTGAATCTCTCTCAGCTTAACTTTCCCCACAAAGCCGTGCAGGAGCAGACGCAGGCGTGGGATACACAATCCAGATGACAGAACGGCAGGAGTAGTGCTGGAGTAGGCCCAGAACAGGGGCGTGCGGTAAACTAGTTTCCACTAGTTTCCACTTCCAGTGGAAGTTTACCTCACGGTAAAGGTGACATTCACCATTAATGTCACCTTTGTCTACCGGATTGCAATCAGGCCCATATACAGTCACCGCTGGATTCCCACCGCCCCTCTATCTTTTCAGTGGCCATCACAGAATTTAGTTTTCTGTTTACTTTGCCAGGGACAAGCATACGGAGTGGAGATGATGCTGCCCTCGAGCCAGCCTGCTCAGCAACGCAGCAGGTGGACGAAGGAGGAGAGAGGGTAGGAAAGGGCAGGCATGGAGAAAGGGTGTTTGCTGTGCTGGTGGACTCCTCTTCCCCTGAATCTTTTGCATCAACATGGCTCACTCCTGTGCAAGCCTGGCTTTTCTACTTAGAAAAGACTTATCATGTTCATTTTAAATGTGCAGGAGGAAATGATGAGGATGCTGTGGCAGGACATTGGTGGGTCAGCATGCAAAGACTGGTGAAACCCAACAATGTCAACATCCACAGTGCCCACAGTCTCCCAGCTTCACATGGCTGACAGCTCGGGTCACCCTGCAGCCTCAGACACCCATCACACTTCACCCAACAGAGCAAGTCAAACGGTAATTGCTCAAGAGCTGCAGAGGGTTGAACAAATCATGGACCAGCTCCCCCTCTGCAGCACAAGGAGCAGAGGAAGTTCCTACATTTTGGTCCTGACCCTGGGAGAAGGGTGACAAGGGAAGATACCAGGCTGTGTGCCATTTGTGAATAATTTTCTACATCAGCAAAGTATCTTCCACACTTCTTACATGTGGAGATAATCTGAAAGAAAGGGTATGTGAAGAGCCAGAAGAGCTAATCATTCAGAAATAAGCCCAGGACAGTCTATTTTACACTATCTACATCCTATGTGTATGGACAGGGGTCTAAAGGGAATGTTCTTTGCTCCACGTAATGTATGCATGCCCAGACAGCAACTGAAGTCCCACATCCAGCTAGGGAAGTCCTGGATTCACCTCAAGGATGTGATGTTGAAGATGTGCACACACACCCATTCATGTTGCCTAATGGAGCATGTGGTCTATGTCCCATAAGGGTGCCCCATAAGAAGGGAACAGCTTCATCATCCTCCCTCCCTGTCACAGCTGCCTGTGGCCCTGGCTGGGCGACTGGGAAAAGCTTTACATTTCCATATATTTGTATCATTTTTCTTCTTTTCTTTTCCCTGATTTGAGGTTACTTTCTCTCCTTACTGCTTGTAAAATATTTTTATGCTTAAAAGAAAATAAAGGGGGATGCTTAAATACCAGTCTGTCACAGCTAGTAGAATTCAGCTTTGAGGAACACATGAAACACTTGTAATCTAGCCTGAGAGAAAGGCTGCTTCAGCAACACGCTCTATGCTCAGCACAAAAAAATAAGATTCTAAAGTTGGGCTAAGATGTGGCCACAAGCCATGAAACAAAAATGAATAAAAGTATCTCAAGTTTTCTGATTAAGAAAATAAGTTCTACATTATCAGAATTTATTTTTTTTTGGAGCGGAGGAGGGAGGGGAGTGAAGGAAAAGAAAGAAAAGGATGTCAGGCAGTCCTTTTATTTGGATGAATCATTTTATACACTGATTATCAAACTACATCACAGAGAATCCCTTCAGAGGACTGCAAAATGCTTTTCAAGCTGTAATCGTTAAGGAATCACCTCACTTCAGGCTGAGGGCCACCTGCTTGGGTCATAACACAACAGCACCACACTACAAAGATAGAGGGTTAGGACAGAGATTTTCACTGGGTACAAACCTTCAGAGCAGGATCCAACCACTAACTGGTAATAGAAAGAAATCTTTTCAGTGACCAGTTTATTCCCTAATTGCCTATTTTTTGTGCCTTGCCTTGGTAATTCTGGCACTGCCATCAGCAGAAAATAATGGTCCCTGTCTTTGCAGGTGTAAATCAGAGTAGCTCCATCGTAGCCAGCTGAGCTCCATCCATTGCCATCCAATGCCTACCCAAAGCCCATCCAAGGGGCTGAATTACTCGGCCATTAGCGAGTCCTCTGTTCCCATGAAGTGAATATTTGACCCAGCCCCTACTTCAGGAGTCCAGAGAGAGACACAATGGATTTACCCAACCAGAATTTGGCCAAGGTGTTGCATTTAATGAAGCTACTTTGAGCAAAAGTGCCAAAAGAGCAATCTTTATTGACCATGAGTGACCAGAGCCTCCACGTTGCAGCTCATCCACAGGGTGCTGCAGCGCTCCAGCTCACATCCACTCCTCAGCAAGGATGAAAGGCAGAGCACCATTTCTTCAACCACTTCACCCACTTCCTGCAGCTCTTGGCTCTTTCTCACGCTTCTCCTGCCCAATGACAGGCCTAAACCTATTCTGCTTGCTGCAATTTGCTGCACAGACCCTGTTAAAAATAGAGCAAAATATGATTAGATGCAGGTTTCATTTCACACAAGATCTAGCTCAGGGTGGACACCACCATCTGAACTGCTGCAACAGCAGTCTGTGTCCACAAGAGAGAGTGGTCCTGCTCCTCACCAGCTTGCAGCTCAGCAGCCGATCCTCTCACCATCAGGCAAGGCACCTATCAGGCTCTCCAGTGAACTGATCTCACTCACTAGCAGCAACACAAAAGTAACCCATCTAAGGAATAAAAGGATTGTTCTCCAGTGTGTTAGAGGGCTGATGGATAAAGTGGGAGTCGTCCTTCTGGCAGCAGCAAGCAACTGGGTCAGCTCACGTGACTGAAATCCTGCTCACCTACTACTTAATTGCAGCTCTACTGTACTGGGTTTGCGTGGCAAGGTTTTGGTGGTGGGCGTGGGGGGGATGGAGGGGTGGCTTCTGCGAGAAGCTGACAGCTTTCCTGAGGTCCGACAGAGCCAATGACAAACTGCTCGAGGATGAACCTGCTGCTGGCCAAGGCTGAGCACATCAGCAACAGTGATAGAACACCTGTGGTAACATATTTAAGAAGGGAAAAAAAACCAAACCCAAGCAGTTGTTTTTTGCAGCCAGAGAGCGCAGTGAGCAGTTGTGAGAAACCCTGCAGACACCAAGGTCAGTGAAAAAGGGGGAGAGGAGAGACTCTTCTGCAGCCTGTAGAAAAGAGTACGGTGCAGCAGGCTGTACTCCTGCTCATGGGGATTGTTGGTGGAAAAGATACCTACCTGCAGCCCATGAAGAGAGTGGTCCACACGGAGCAGGTTTCTTGGGGGAATTATAGCCTTTTATGAGGATGTAACCAGATGGATGGATGATGGTAGGGCAGTGGATGTGGTCTACCTTGACCTCTGTAAAGCATTTGACACTGTCTCTCACAGCATCCTGGTGGACAAACTGAGGAAGTGTGGCCTGGAGGGCAGAGTAATGAGGTGGATTGAGAGCTGGTTGAAGGGAAGAAGCCAGTGAGTTGTCATTAATGGGGCAGGGTCTGGCTGGAGGCCTGTAACTAGTGACGTCCCTCAGGGGTTGGTACTGGGACTGATGTTGTTCAGTATGTTCATTGATGACCTGGATGAGGGAATAGAGTGCACAGTCAGCAAGTTTGCTGATGACACAAAGCTGGGAGGTGTGGCTGACACACCAGAAGGTTGACTATGAGCCAGCAATGTGCCCTCATGGCCAAGAGGGCCAATGGCATCCTAGGGTGTATTAGAAGGGGAATGGCTAGTAGGTCAAAAGAAGTCCTTCTCCCCTGGAATACTGTGTCCAGTTCTGAGCCCCTCAGTTCCAGAAGGACATAGAAATCCTTGAAAGACTCCAGTGCAGGGCCACCAAGATGATGGAGTGGAACACCTTCCTTATGAGGAAAGTCTAAGGGAGCTGAGACTCTTTTGCTTGGACAAGAGGAGACTGAGGGGTGATCTCATTAATGTTTATACATATGTTAAAGATGATTGTCAGGAGGATGGAGCCAGGCTCTTCTCAGTGATGGCCAGTGATAGGACAAGGGGCAATGGGTCCAAGCTGAAACACAGGAAGTTCTATGTGAATGTGAGGAAAAACTTTTTCACTGTGAGGGTGACGGATCACTGGAACAGGCTGCCCAGAGAGGTTGTGGAGTCTCCTTCTCTGGAGACATTCAAGACCAATCTGGACACATTCCTGTGTGGTTTAATCTAGGTGATGCTGCTCAAGCAGGGGGATTAGACTAGATGATCTTTCGAGATTCTGTGAATTGTGACCCTGTGGGGGACTGCTGGAGCAGGGTGGGCCTGAAGCTATGCACCCTGTGGAGGGGACCCAAGCTGGGGCAGTTGGTGAAGAGCTGAAGCCCTGTGGGAAAGGACTCACACTGGAGAAATTCATGGAGGACTCTCTTCCATGGATGGGACCCCAAGCTGGAGCAGGGGAAGAGTGTGAGGAGTGCACTCTTGGAGGAGGAGAGAGCAGCAGAGACAATGTGTGATGATCTGAACACAACCCCCATTTCTCGTCCCCCTGTGCTGCTGGGGGGGAGGAGGGAGAGAAATCAGGAGTGAAGTTGAGCCTGGGGAGAAGAGAAGGGTGGGGGAAGGGGTTTTAAGATTTGCATCTATTTATCATTATTCTGATTTGATTTGTAATACATATTTTTTTCTAAGGTGAGCCTGTTTTCCCTGTGGCAGTAGTTGCTCAGTGATCTCTCCTTGTCCTTATCTCAACCTATGAGCCTTTTGTTTTATTTTCTCTCCCCTGTCCAGCTGAGTAGGAGACTGATAGAGTAACTTTGGTGGACACCTGACCTCTTGACAGGGCCAACCCACCACATCTACCTCCAGTGTGATCTTCCTATCGCAACAGCCAGAGATAGAATACAGGAGCAGACAGGCGACTGCTGTGAGCATCAGGGTAATTGTTATGATTTTAATGACTAACTACCACTGAAGGAGTTCTCCTCTCTCCACTCATTCTTGGTATCACAGCCTCATCTCCTGTTTAGGTGCTGACAGAGCTTTGGGCTGTTTTGGGGTTTAACCTGGCAGTAAACAGCTTGGAAAAAAATAATTTAAAAGTGGTTTTTTTTCCAGTGTGGCTCCCCAAACTGGCTTACCACAGGTTTGGTGTACTAGTGTTTCACAGCATACAGAAGCTGTGAGGAGCAAAGGGCTTCTGAGCACCCATGTGCCCACCCCCTCCCCAGTAACTGGTCACCAAGAGCTCCTCTGGCAGATCACTTGTATTTCACACCACTTCTGGAATGCAAAGGTGGCACCTCCAATGACAGGCTGTGTCAGCATCTGCCTTTGCCAGATTTTGCCAGGTGACAGCAACGTTAAAGGTGGGTACTGTGATGTTCAGTGTCCTTTCCGATCCATCCTTAGGGAGGATATTACTGAAAACAACAACAGCAACAAAAATCAGTAACTTTTTACAGATCAGCATTTGCTGAGATTCATCTGTGTTCTGGGATTTCTGTTTTCTGGTTTAGGTGGTGCTGGTACCCTGTGGCTGACACCAGAGAGCTTCAGCCTACGAACTGCCAGCTGGTTCGGTTCCCAAAACCCAAGTCACCAGCTGAACACCCCCAGTGTCACAGCAACTGCACACAGAACAATACCTGAAGCAAATACCAAGGGGAGCATCAAGTTGTGCCAGTCACCTCGTTATTAGCTATCTCTTCCTGAGTGTTTCCACCAGCTTCCACAGAGTTAAAAATAACACGCCGGCTCTGGCAGTATCATGACTTACAGCTTCTTCCCCCGTTCCCCACTGAAGGCACCGCCCCCACCCACTGCCCTCGCCAGCATGCGGCTGCACGGCTGCACTTGAACTGGGTCGCTCAGACGATCCAGATCAAAAATACCCCCACACACACCACCACCACCACGAAGAGCTAAATGTAACTCAGATCACTGCTGTGATCCAGTTGGGCTTTTTTCTTTTTGTGATAGCATCTCCTCAAACTATGACCTGAATTCTGGCCACGATAACTGCTAATGGAACTTCACCCATCCTTTGCTTGTAAAGGAATCCAGGTAGCAGAGGGACAAATACACATAGCTGCTGAGCGAGGACTCATCCATTTTATTTGGATGTTAGGCTTCAGGGTCAGGCTTCAAGGACCATCTCTCTGCTCCCAGCCATTCTGGCAGACCCCAGTTGACAAACTCCCTCGGCAATGTGAATGTACCGAGTTTCTTCCTTTGCTTATTGCACTACAAAATGTTACTATATCAATGTCTGTAGACCATGACATCCCAGAATACAATAGATTCATCTTGCTGGTGCACCAGAGGCTGAATGTAATGCAAAGAAAATGAGACATTTGTTTTAAAGAGAAGAAAAAACCCCAACGTGGTCCATGTCATTTTTATTAGAAGCAGCCTTTTTCTGCGGGTTGGTAACGTAGCGTCAGCCTCCTGAAATCCAGGGTCATGTCTGAATTCCATCAACTGACGAGAGGTTTGGCTTTCAGTCTGTGCTTCTAGACCTTTGCTAGCCTACCAGACCGTCACACATAGCCACGCTTCTGATTGGTGCTATTCTGTACAGCCAGAAAGTCCCTTCAGAAAAGTTCTGCCAACAGACCTAGCAGTTTGACATAGGGTCACAAAGAGATGGACCTGTCACCATAAGAGATGTCTTACTCAGCAGTAGTTCCCCACAACTGCCTAGGTCATCCCATTCCCCTTTGCCTATATTTTTCTGCATTATTAAATGCACACACATTTTAAAATATAGATTAAGATATTTGCAATTTACAAGTGTGGTACACAACAGTGTGAGACATTCAGCTGGCTCCCTGCTTTCCTGGCATCTCCCGGTGATTAGGTTTGCTATTACCTATTTCTCTGTGACACTATTATACACAAGTCAACAGAGATTCTCAACGGTGCAAAGCTTCACCTGCAGTTACCAGTGAATTAACATATACTATACTAATATCTTAATTATACATTAATGTAGCACAGCATATGATGTATCGTGTCTGTTATAGCTATGAAGCACATAGACCTGCAGAGCTGTAGTAAAACATTTTAATTGTGTAAGCTTTGTAACACCACAGCTGCAGGGACATGCTGCAACATCACTGCTCTGCATGGTCCCCTTCTGTCCCAGGAGGAGCTGGGATCCTCACTGAGCCCTGGAGAATCCCACTGGCACTGGAAGCCAGCAGGGGAAGGCATACAATGCAGACAGCAGGCCGTGCACCTGAAATCCCTGCAGTTTTTGTGTTACGATCCCTGCTCTTGGAAACTGCTGTCTCAGAGTAGTGAATGATCTTTCATTCACTGCAGCTGCAGCTCCAATGGGACCTGGGATGCGGCACCAGTTATTTGGGCTCTATCTCCCATAAGCTCAGGTTCCTATGCTTGATAAAGTCCTCCCGAGGCTTTGGCAAATCTTTCCAAAGCAGAGTCCTCAGCAGAGTAGTAATAGTTAACAATAACATTTACATAGGTGTATGAACCTCCTGCGTGTTCTGTTCCTACTTGCCAGGCAAAACATTACAAGGATTAAGAAGAAGAAAAACACAGCCCCACGAGAACTGGGTTACAGCACACCCGTGCGTGTTGCATTCAACCCGGGAAAACAAACAAGCAGAAGTCCCTTCCAGTCCTTAAAGGTTAAGAAGCTTAAGTCACCCTTGTAAAGACATTTTACCTTGTCGTACCAGCCTACCGCTGAGAATCCACTCTAGGGAACATGCATTACAGAGTATCTCCCAGGGCGCCCCAACCAGCAAAGTCTCAACAGTAAATGCATGATGACCATTTTGAAGGCTCTTGGATATGTGCTTTTGTTTTAAACAGTTCTGCTGAAACAACTTAGCTAACAGTCAGTCACAGTCACAGCTGATGATTCACTACTCAGTTGCTAAGACTTGTGAGGTGTCTACTACCTGGCCCCAAAAGCCAAGGGCAAGGTTAAGACACTACCATGAAGTTCACACCGTTTATGCCACTGTTGGCTGCAGGGCTTGAAAGCCTGTGAAGTATCTTTCACTGTGCAGGTCCAGTGTGTGCCTACAGCAGTCAAAGGGAGCAACAGTACTGCCGAGGAAAGAGCGGCTCAGATTGGGGTCCTCACTGCCACACTACAGGTTTAAAAGCACTATATAGAGGTTTCAGGGTCTTGCCCATGCCTGTTTTCAAACTGATGCAGATAGACCGGCGTGAGTTCTCACATGCATGTTTTCTGTGCCCTGACCTCCATCAAAACAATCAGAAGAAAATGAGAGTTCACAGTTACAAAATATTTTTGGGGGGAGATTATACACACCCACTCTAAAATCTGGACCGCTCTCTCTAAGGCTTGGCTCACAAACCTTGTTTCAACTCACCAGGAGCTGAGCACAGCGGGGAGCGGGAATTCAGGAATAACCTGGCCTGGAAGGTCCAGCTGCTTTGGGTGTGTTTGCAGAGGTGGCAAGTGACCAGCGAAGGAGACATGAGGGCAGCCACGCTCTCAGCCCGGGAGCAGAACTGGGATGAGCTCTCCCACGCTCCTCTCCTGCCAGCACATTTCCATCGTAGAAGGTCAGACTCAGACCATGCCAAAACGCACATAAATAACAAACCTCCATCGAGGCCATGACAACACTGCCATCTCCATGGAGGGGGTTGCTGGCATGCAGACACGAGCCTTGGCAAAAGCTAGGTGCAACCCACGGACTCCCCCCTAAAGGTGGTCTTGCATTGGGCTGTGCCCAGTGCTATGGGTATTCACTCCTGCCAGCTCCAGTGGTGGTAATGACAAGTAAGAGAGAGCCAAAGAAACCCTTTGTACTTGACAGGAGTTTCTCCCAAGCCTAATTTTATATTGTATGCAAACTGAACTAGTCACCAAACTCCTTGTCCACCTTACTACATGAGTCAGACATCTGATTCTTTTCTTCCTCTGAAAGGGATTTAGAGGGCAATTCCTCATTACTATTATGACTCTTATTAAGAATTCTTCCTTAATGAGAGATCCACCAAACATATGACTAGACTAACTTATACAGTGCTTGTATAAGTTAGTCTCATATATACTCAGCAATACCTGTGCTCTGAGTTGCTGATGTCCAGCAGTTATCTGGAGCACCAGTACAGATCCCCTCCTGGCATAAACAGGCGTACCACCATGTCCATGGACTTCAGGAGTTAAGCTACACTGCCAAAATCCTGGCTTGGCTTCCCAGATCTGCTGCAAGCTACTCCTCCCTCATTTATTCCAGCCTCAGTCAGGCAGCTCCTGAAAGCTACTTGTTAGGATTGTCCCAAGGAGCAGGAAATGGCCATGTGCTGTGTAGGTGCTCCACCTCCAAGGGCACAATGCCTCGCCCTAAGCGGTCACATCACAGCAACAACAGTAGATCATGGCTAACCTTCTTCCAGCAAGCGAGTAATGAAGCCAACACCCTCATGAGACATCTGTGTGGTGCAGGAAACCTGAGCAAGCTTGTGATGCCTTATGTTCCTCTGGACAACAGGTATTATGCCATTGACACACAGCAGCAGGGGTAGTTAAATGTCACTCCTTGTTTTCCTTCCTTTTCCAAGCAAACCCTTAAGAGGAACAGTCCTCAGGACCAGGCCACAAGCATATTACCGCTCAGGGAGGCAGAACACAGTGCTGGGGTGCAGAGTTACCTTGATGTGCCTGGAGAGAGGCAGGTACATGCTTCTCCAGCTGTGAGCATCCTTTCAGCCCCAGCACGGTGGGAGGGACCTTCCAGACAGAGCCACGGGAAGTTAAACTCAAGAAGGTACAAGCACTGCCAACTTTTCCGTGAGGACTGCTTATGAAAACATTAGGAAAAGCAGCCATAAAACTTTTGAACAGGAAGCACCCCTTACTCTGCACTTGACTCATACTCCAACCAACCTGGCCTCCACGCTGCCTTGGGCAGTGAATCAGCTTACGCAGTGTTTTGCTACCGACCGCTCGGTTCCCATGTCCGCCCCGGCCACACGCCAAGGGCCGCAGCCCGCTCCCTTTCTGCCGTCAGCCCGGCCAGCCAATCTAGCGCTGACTGCATCGGGTGGAAATGCCGCCCGATGGCAAGGAAAGACTCCTACACGGCTCAATATATTTATTCTTTGGCAGAAAGCTGGGATTAAAAAGCAGGCTAAACTCAATTCCTATTTGTGTAACTGGACTATCCTGGTTACAGAGTTTGTAACCATAGCAATCACTTAAAGCTCTAAGGAAAATATTCCCTTGCTATTAAAATGTTGATCCTTGATTCTGACTCAGTTTCTTGATCTTCCTCTTGTCTCGGGTCTCAGAGGTGCTGTCTGCCTCTGGGTTTTACCTAAGATTTGGGAAAGGAAGAGCTCGGCGCAAAGCTGCTGAGTACCCTCGAGTAGTATTTGTGTAATGTGCCATTAAAATGATGCTTCCTAAACATGCAAGTGTGAAAGGATCAGTCTGTCACGTGGGGACTGGGAGGTCTGTAAACATTACACAAGTAATCAGCTAGCAGGGATGCTTCTTAGAACTAAGTCTCAGGCAATTAAACTGAGCTTGCTAATAACAGCGTTCCAAACAAGGTGTTAGTTAGGTTGGAACCAAACTCATTTAAAAGCACAGGCATGGGGAAAAAAACAGGAAAAAAAGCGCAAGAAAAAAAGGACAAGTACTTGCCAATTTATATTATTATTTAAATCTCCGTGATATTATGGCTGGATTACCTTCTATCTCCAAAGACTCCATTCCACAGTTGTGAGTCTTGTGTTAGTAAGAGTCACGCAGGCATCACACAAAGGCAGCATTGAGTTGCTATTCCGTAACTCTCTCTGGAGATTTTTATTTTGAAAAGATCCTGATGGAGCTTTTTATTTTTTTTTTTTCTTCAGCCGCTCATTAAACAAGTATGTAGCCAGGAAAATGGGACACAGAAACATTAAGATGGATGTGATCTGCACACGTGTTTTTCTCACCAGAAAACAAGTGCAAGGCATGTTTAACAAAAGGGATAGCTTCGGGGCTGCATTATATAATGGAGCCAGATGTAAACCCCTGTACATACAGCACTCCAGGCAGATCCGTTAGGAGAAGCAAACCTTTCTCTTCACAGGAGGAAGGAGCACATTTCTTCTTGGAACATGGCTCGAGCGCTCCTCCTGAATACCACCTTGGCTGGTTTGGCCCTGCAAGCTTTGCTCACGTGAGCATTGCGTCAGGCTGTCGGTGGGTTAGGGCACTGTACCAGCCACAGTAGTTTCTCTGCGCATCCCATTAATGCTGGTTGGACATCACTGGATGAAAAGAAAACATGCAGGGAAAACAGTGATCAACACACATATTTAAGGCCAAAACCCACTAATGTCCCAGGTCAATGGCAAAGCACAGCAGCTGCAGCCTTAACAGGAAAGCAGGTTTTGTTTTATGCAGCCAGGTTTTACTAGCATCAAAATGAACAGAAGTTGTTTCATGAAATACTGTCAGAATAGAAAACAAATACGAAGATAGCTGTGTGAAACCTGGACATGTATTTTTAGGTACATGCGCCCCCACACATGTGCAGCCTGGATAGTTCATTCCCCTCCTGATACAATCAGGGATGCCTCCGAGCAGGAGCATGAGTCCAGGCATGCTTTTAACCCAATTTGCCTGTGCCACCCCTTTTTAACTGCATACTGTATCATGTAACAGCTTGAAAATCCTTTTTTACCAGTGGCTTTCCTTTGGTTTCTTTTAGCAACACAGTAATTACCACAGCAGATCTAACTGGAGTTCTGCAGTTCAGAGCTCAGCACCAGATGCCTCCCCCAAAGCGATAAAGACTGCAGTAACTAAGCAAGGGGAATAGCCCCCAAAAAAAGTTTTTTTTTTGTTTTCTCCCACAGGCTTAAGGATTAATCCATGCCCTATGATCCCTTCAGCAAGGTATCAATATGGGATCACTGCATTCACTTGCAATGACTTGGCAGCAGCTCAGTGACATTTCCACCTCAAACAGATCCCTGTATTTTAAGAGGCAGCTATCCAGAGCACTTTCCACAATGAACACATAGCTTTTCAGTTTCAAGGTTATTCAAGCCAGCCACAGTATTTGCTTCCAAAATTAACCTGAACAGCTATGGCTTGCTCTTCAGAGCGTGTTTCCAGTCTCCAAATCTCACCTCATCCCTCTAGAGCTGTGCCCTCCTTCCCCCGCAGCAGTATTTGCTTTAGCTTTTGTAGGGCAAGATAGCCTTGATCATTTACATCCTTCCTGAACTTCTCTGAGGCAATATGCAAAGGATGAGAAATCACACTGTAAGCATATGATGCAAGACTCATTAAAATGCATGGTTACATGATTACTCAGACTGCCGAAAACCTTATGTAGGAAGCAAGGATTTGAGGCTGCCTCCCTTGCAACAAGGTTTCAGGATGAAGTGTTCCATGGTAGTATGGGAAACCCTTTTGCCTGGCACTTCCACACTGCACCCTCCCCTGCAGAAGCCCTTCCGCTGTTTGTCAGTCATCAGAGGGCAAATCCCCATTAACAGGCTCAACCAGTAGTCAAGGATTCAGCTCTCTATTCATCCCCACCGGCAACAGCCAGCACAGCACACGGGTGTTCCCAAAATGGCTCCCACAGGTCATGCTATGTTGCAGGAAGGCCATTTCCAGTATCAAAAAAGTGAACAGGTTTGCAAGGGGTAATGTCACACCTACACCACCTTTTCATTGAATGGTTTGGGTTGGAAGGGACCCCAAAGCCCATCCAGTTCTCACTGCCAACCATGGGCAGGGACACCCTCCACCAGACCAGGTTGCCCAAAGCCCCGTCCAACCTGGCCTCAGACACTGCCAGGGAGGGGGCAGCCACAGCTTCTCTGGGCAGCCTGTGCCAGGGCCTCTCACCGCCTTCACAGGGAAGGATTTCTGCCTAATATCAAATTTAAATCTCCTCTCCTTCAGCTTAAAGGCATCACCCTTGTCCTATCACTACACTCCCTGACAAACAGTCACGCTTTATCCTTCCTGTAGCCCCCCTTCAGGTACTGGAAGGCCACTATCAGGTCTCCCTGAAGCATTCTCCAGGCTGAACAAGCCAAACTCACACAGCCTGTCTTCATAAGAGAGGTGCTCCAGCCCTTTGATCATCTTGGTATCTCTGAAGCAGAACTTTCCACTTCACAGGGACAGAAGTGTGTTTGGGTTAGTGCTCAGACACTGTGTAACTCGGGGTTAAAGGTGGTATCTTGCTTTGGTAGCAACTGTGACTCTACAGAAGAGCTGAAGGCTGATAAAAAGGTAGCTGTCCTAACTAGTATCCCTGGAGAAGAGCTGACAGGCTGAGGAAGAGGAGACAACCTGCCCAGAAAGTACCAAGAACTGGGAGGTTGCCAGAGAGGCCCCAAGTCAAACAGAATTGGCAGTACCTCAGGGAAAGGTGGAAGGGGGGAGTTTGCGACCACCCACTCAATGCAAGGACTATGCAAAGACACCTTCAAGGAGCATGTGTGCTAATGTAAATATGCTTGACCAACAGTAGATGATGCAGTAATTACTAGCCAATTAGTGTAAATTTAGGTGAGTTTTTCTAACCCCGTGAGGAGACAAATCTGTTGCAGACTGTGTGTACCAGCTTTGTGGAATTACCACC
Organism: Heliornis fulica; assembly: GCA_013399135.1. NCBI lineage: Eukaryota > Metazoa > Chordata > Aves > Gruiformes > Heliornithidae > Heliornis > Heliornis fulica. The sequence goes on along the minus strand of VXBZ01000168.1, from coordinate 1,919,431 downwards.
TAGCACCCAGCTCTGCGCAGACACGGAATAAATCCAGTACCTTTGTTTTGTGTGCGGTGTACTGCACACCAGGGAATGATCCTACTTTCAGGACAACAATCTTTGTGGCCCTCCTCTGAATTTGCCCCAACAGCATCATGTCCTTCTTTTACTGTGGACCCAGAGCTGGATGCAGTACTCCAGGTGAGGTCTCACCGGAGCAGAGAGGGAATTCCCTTCCCTCCATCTGCTAGCCACACTGTTCTTGATGTAGGCCCAGGACACAGGTGGCTTTTGGGCTGCAAGCACATATTGCTGGGTCCTGTTGAGCTTCTCAACAACCTACAGCCCCAAGTCTTTCTCCTCAAGGCTGCTCTCACTCCATTCTCCTCCCAGCCCGTAGTCGTGCCTGGGATTGCCCCAACCCATGTACAGGACCTTGCACTTGGTCTTTTTGAACTTCGTGTGATTCTCATGGGGCCCACCTCTCAAGCCTGTCAAGGCATCCCTTCCCTCCAGTGTGTTGACTGCACCCCACAGCTTGGTATTGTTGGCAAACTTGCTGAGGGTGTGATCAATACCACTGCCCATGTCACTGACAAGATGTTCAACAGTGCCAGTCTCAATACTGACTTCTGAGGAATGTCACTTGTCACTGGTCTCCACTTTCAGTCTTCAAAATGACTGCATCAAAGCTTTGTTCTTACTGACACTGAAAGCCTGCTTCCATGGTGCCCTTTAATATTTAAGTTGACCACAGCAAGTTTCTCTATAAAGAACAGGTGGAAGAAACCAGTCAAGAGGAGGAGGGGGAAAGAAAACCCACACTATCAGCTGTCTGGTATTTATTACTTTTTAATACAGAGAAGTCACAACAAAATATTCTCTAACAACACACACAAGTGATATCATAACCAATTATTTTAGTTTCATCAACATTCATTTGCTATGTACATATTCTTCCATCTGCAAAAGTGCAATCCAAGAATGTCTCAACAGGAAACCTTTATGGACAGGTATATTTCTGAGGGGTTTTCTCAGCAGTGGCCTTACAACATGTTTGTCCTCAGTTACCTGGCACAGCAAAATGAAGAGTACATGGTGTGGGGGTGGAGGGGGGCAGGGAAAGAAGAAAGAAATTGGGTTAGATGCCTCCCTTGTAGGAATAGTCCCTATTTTCCCAACTAAATTCAATATGACTACAATGGAGATGTTAATGCAAATAGACTACAGGATAGTCTGTGGGCTGGCTATAGAACACTGTAGCATTACAGTAGTCTCTGCAGTGTTAGAAGAGTTTCAGGCTGTTCACCTTGCTAGATGTCAAATCACACATCAGCACGTAAAAGGTGTCCATTGTGTTAGTCACAGTTATAAACATTTACTTTTAAACATCCTACTGATGGATGAATTCATTTTTACACATCCAAAATGTGAAGTCTACCTAGATACAAGCCTCTCCTATGGAAAACAAAGTTAACTGCTGCGAAGAAAAGCATTTGCACATGCAACTCCTATTACCATCACAAGGAGTATCGTGCACTTCGGAAGAGTAGAATGAACCTCCAAATCCAGAGGGCTGTATTCTTGGTTACAAAATATATTTCAGGCACAATTTAATCTGACCACAGGCCAGATTAAAAGAACACACAGCATCAGAAAAAAAAAAAGAAAGGTAATGAAGAGTAAACTTCAGCCAAACAAGCAAAGCAAGCAGCTCCCTAGCTAGGGAAATTATTTCCCTTTTGACACATGTAAAAGCTCATGACCACTTCCAGTGCTCATTGAGGCAGATAGCAAAACCACTGTAGTCTAGCTCAACCTCTTATGTAGCCATTAGGTCCCAAAGAAGTTACCTCTGCCTTTCTATCTGTGCATAGCCCAGCTGAAACCCTCATGGCCAAAGGGTGATCCTGACTGCTTGACTGGAATCTCATGCATGCTACAAAACATATCACATTTTGCAGTAACCCAATACTGGTTTTCAGTAACAGTAAGAAGCAGGACAAGCAAGGACAGTTTATTTTGGAGTGAAAGTTCAGAGGAATCTTTCTGTAGCTCAGCTGGTTTCCATCAAGGACCATTTTTTATAGTGCTACATGTGCTTTGCAAGGCATTTCCTTAAGCAGTAGATAAAGACTCACTTAACATTGGCATTAAAAGGAAAAGCTAATGGAGAACTAAACTGTTTTGTGGAATAGATTTGTAGCTAACTCCCTGTCACTGTTAAAACTTTAATTATGCTTTCCACGCCCCGTTTTCCCAGTCTGCTGCATTCTTGGCCTTGACTTGAATATACCGCATAACCTTCCATACACTTGTGCTGAGAAAGCTGTCCAAACTCCCTTTTTCCATATCTACTCATTTTCCAGTATCTAAGGACTGAACAGAATTATAAATTAAGTTACTCTAAGGAAAGAAAATGAGTATTTAGAAAGGCTCCAGATCCCACTCCTCGCTTACCACGTACAAGGGATGCTGCACCTCACCAAATGCATGAAAAAGAGAGGTCACAACACCATGTAGCCAATGTGGGAATTAACACTCTAGACTCATGGCATTACTTGACTAACATTCAAGACCAAATACTACAGCTACACATATATCATTTGATTTTTCTCATTACAGGACCTTTGTTTTTGCTGTGTGACTTCAGATGGCTGGAACAGTCTTGGTGTTGTCTATGTGGTCTGTTTCTGCCAGGCAACGCAATTCAAACCTTGTCAGCCAGCATAACTCTATCAGGTTGCTCAATGTACCATCAAAGATAAAGGGTTCATCCTCTCAAGGAGTTAATTCAAATTATAATTTGACTGTTCCAGATAAGGGAAGTCTACACTGCACAACTAACCAAGTTTTATCAGCCAGACATCTTCTTCATGTCCAGGTATGCCTGGGCCAGCTCCTGTTCCCACAGGCAGTGGTTACAGTGCTGATCCCACTGCAACTGGGCTCAGTGTAACTTGGTTTGTGGTAGCCACCCCAGGACAGTGTTGGAAGTCTTCAAGCTCATTCCCATAATTCCCTTTAAAACAGGTTTTCCCAAAGCTGTCACAAGCAGGGAACAACTGCACACAACCCCACTTGGGGTTTTGGGTTGGCTTGGTTTTGGGTGCTCCAGACCCAAAACCAAGTCCAGGAGCGAGGACAGGAGGGGAGTGCCAGTGATGAAGCCTACCACAGCCTTCACACCAGCAGCAGATCACCAGTGTAACTGCACGAGACAGAGGGTACAGACGTGAAAACCACCAAATCGAGCTGGCTGGCTTCTAAGGACATTACCACTCAAGTTAGCAGCAAGTCATCTGTGCCAACATGAACCCTTTGTGCACCTTGAATATTACTCAGAGCTAATTCTGCAATGAAGACACCCAGGAAATAGAACAGTGAACTTGGCATTTTTATGTACAAAGAATATTCAGTCTGAGTTCATGTACACATTAATTTCTTAAGTTAGCAGAAAGCGTAACTTCCAGCCCAGCGTATAAAAGGCTTTTCTGGCTTCTGGGGTTTTTTTGTTTGTTTTCTTTCCCAGGGTGGCAGATTATCGGGGCCATTTTCAAGGTCACAATTTCAACAGATACATTCTTTAAAAATATTCTAATTTGGGAGAACAAAGAAACTTCAGAAGAAACAAAAAATCTCACCTTATAAAGAGAAGCAAATCCCACAACTCTTGATTCGACAAACACTCCATAAATATACTATGAAGGAAAAAAGAAAAAAAAAGAAAAAGAAAGAAGAAAAAAGCCCTCACCTAAATCTCAAATGACTTGAGAAATCACGCAAAGGATTAACGACCTATTTTAAAAGTTTTATTTATGGGAGAAACAGGAACCAAGAAACAACTACGGAGTTGTCAGGGCCAAGCTCCCTGATACAAATTCACTGCCTAATGCATAGTACAGCACAGAGGCATGTAGGAAATAAATACTCCAAGCCTGCTTTCATAAGAAGTCTCCAAGCTTTTAGGTCCTGGGCATAACATAACTATGAAAGACAAAGGTGCAGCAATTAACTGTTTCAGAAAGCAATGCCAAGTTTCATATTCAGTACCTCTCCACTCTTACAGGTCTGACAGCCCAGATCCCACTTCATGGTCCTCCTTCCACACCAGTCACACCAGTCTGCAGCAGGCAGCAAAGCCTCAGCCGCAGCAGACACATACAAACACATCTCCATTCAGCTCAGCCCATTCCTTCCCTAAAATGTCTGTGAAGAAACACCTTTAAATAAAGCAATTTAAGATATCCAGCTTGTTTTGGTATGAACAGATGACCTGACTGGGCACGTGACAGCCCCAGTGGAAGCAGCACTATTGCTGTAGAGTCCGTCAGTGAGGGCAACGTACATCAAACACCCACAGCAGGAAGACACTATGCCAAAAAAAAAATTAAATTCATTTTGAGATTGCATTTTCTGGCATACATTTACATTCACTTGTCACAATACCTTAGTTTACCCCTCCTTGGGAAATCTGAAAGCAAGCCTGCCGAGGCGACCGGCAGCGCCTGCGGGACCAGCTCCTGTGCCCATCGGAACCAATGTGAAAGGCTCAATGGATTCAACAGTAACAGGACAGGTTCTTGCCAAGGATTTCCCATTTCCAATAGCTGGAGGAACAACAACCCTACACTATTACACACTTTCCAACCAGACATTTGTCCTTGTCCTGTATGTATCCTCATGCCCTTCCTATAAACTGTATTACAATTATACAAAAAAAAACCCCAAAACAACCAAACCCAAGAAACCCAAATCATTTTTTAGCTGAACTTTACCCCAAGCTCGGGATATATTCGAAGGCCATTAAATTGGCTTACCTCCAACCTTCACAGAGATCTTGTCAGGAGGATTCTGGTTTTAACAACATGTATATATACATATTAATATGTACACAGACAAAGAAGCCGCTCTTTCAGTTAGAAAAGAAATTAAATTTCATCACAGAATGAATCCTATAAAAAGATATGTAATAAAGTTGAAATACCCATAAAATAGCTATTACTAAAGCAAAGCTTTCGTCAATAAGCCTCCAAAACTTTAAATGAAGAAAATGGCTTCACGAAGTGGTAGTCTAGATTTCCACAGTGAGGACACTGCTGGACGTTGCTGTATTCAGAGAAATACTGCATGCCAATCCGTACATCTATTACTGGCTTCCCACAGTGCTTACAGTTCAGTCGAGCCTGTAAAAAGACAAACAAACAAACAAACAAAAAAAACCTTTTGAAACCAAACTCACCTCCGTTCCTCGCCTCTGAGAAAGAGCATCACAGGCAGCCCCCTACCCTGCCCTCCCTGGCAGGATAGGGGAGAAGTCAGGAAACTAGCAGCAATGGGAGGTAGAGAATTTCAAAGTTTATACAGACACACAATTGTGTTGATTAATCTCTGGACCAATTCCTTAAGCCCCAGTGCCGGGAGTGTTGACTCAATAAATCATAAATGTCTCGAAGCTAAGAGAAAGTTTTACGTTTGTGCCATACAAATTAGTGGTTCAGTCTGAGGTTTAAGCAACATCTATCTGTGAAATACATCAGCATTTTCATCTTTTAGTTTAACATGTATAACTTGATCTACTTTTTCAGCATGGCATGGCACTGCATCACTTTGGGTATCATGTGTAATACATACCAGGTAATACAGACCAAACTCCAAGCACACAAACTATTCTACCAAGGCCAGTCAAGATAGGACCAATGGGGTGGATATGAGAAATAATTAAAGGGAAGGAGCAAGGACAGACAGATCTATTAATGTTCAGCAGTAACAAAAACACCCCAAAAGATTTCAGAAGAAATCTAGCTGAGAAACCCAGCTCATGAGGTTCTGGAGCGTGTCCAGAGAAGGGCAACGAGGATGGTGAAGGGTCTAGAGAACAGGCCTTACGAGGAGCGGCTGAGGGAGCTGGGGTTGTTTAGTTTGGAAAAGAGGAGACTGAGGGGAGACCTTATTGCTCTCTACAACTACCTGAAAGGAGGTTGCAGTGAGGTGGGGGTTGGTCTCTTCTCCCCAGTAACAGGCGACAGAACTCGAGGTAATGGCCTCAAGTTGTGCCAGGGAAAATTTAGGTTAGATATTAGGAAGAACTTCTTTACTGAGAGAGTCATCAAGCATTGGAACAGTCTACCCAGGGAGGTGGTTGAGTCCCCATCTCTTGAGGTGTTTAAAAGACGGGTAGATGCGGTGCTTGAGGACATGGTCTAAGGGTAGACTTGGTGGTGGTAGGTTAATGGTTGGACTGGATGATCTTAGGGGTCATTTCCAGCCTTAAAATTCTATGATTCTATGATTCTAACATTAAGAAACCAACCGGTGATGTGAAAGCTCAGCTGGCTGTTTGAAATAAGACAAGCAGAAGGGATTTGAGACCATAAAGGAGTTTAAGAGTAAAGGTGGCAAGCTGGCAGCGATGGCATGAGCTGTATCACAGTGTGACCGCACAGCCCAGTATGCTACTGAAAGCTTAAGCCCTTCACCAAAAAGTACAAAAATTATTTTATAGGGCAATCTTTATTTAAGGAATTTTCCTGGGATGAGGAGAGGAAGAAATTATTAAGGTACTATTAAGTACTTGTAGTACTTAAGTACTTGTACTGCTGAGACAAGATTCCAAAAGAAACTAACCATCAGCTCCACAGCCATCTGCTTCGTAGGAATTCTAAGATACGTGATCTAGCAGGGAACGGGCTTGTACAATTTTCTTAAGCAAAGTGCTGTTTGCCCCCTTGGTCCTGTCCAGCACATCAGCTATCTGCCAGCAACCTGACAGTGCCCACAGTGCATTATGCTACAGGCACATTTGTGATGTATCATTAAATATTTTGAAATAAGGTATGAAATTACTCAAAATAGAAATTAGCAAAGCAATTCAGAGTTAAATTATATACCATATTTAAATGTCATGCCTCTGCATGCACAGAATCATCTGTAACAATCACAGTGAAACAATAACACGTATTATCTGGCAATCACAGTCACTGCAGCTAATGATTTCATAGTCAGTTCCATTACTTACCATGTACTGTCACACTGTCCATTAATCATATAATTAAGGCTCTTGTATAATGAGACCTTAGTTCTTGTCTTGTACATTCAACAGAAGCAATTCAGATTTAAATTTCCTGGCTTTTACAGAGCTAGCAAGTCAGCATCAGTGTTTCATCTTTAAAAGTCCCTACTTAAAAAAAAAGTTACTATCTCGAGAGGCACTAAATTTGAAGCTAAAATCTCCGTCTTTGGTTATAACTGTTATCAATGTCACTTTATCCAGTAGCAGCAATTCCACTTGTCTTATGAGCAACACATTTAGGCTTATATGTTAAATACTGACAAAAACTGTATTTTAGATTGCTCTTAAGCATGCACAGTAGTACAAAATGATTGTACTTGGAATGAACGCACCTCTGCGAGGCTCCTATTCTCATCCAGTAACAACACCTGTGTGTTCAAGGGAACAGTCCACTCCTGAGCATCCTGAGAGGACTGCGGAGCCATTCCCAAAGGCTTTCCCCAACCCCTCCTTACACAACATATGTGACATGACATGGACAAGGACAATCCCTCTTGCATGCTGAAGGCCCTGCTGCCTCAGACACATCTCTACCCTGGAGTAATCCCAGGGCCTGCAAGGCTCCTTCTCACCAAAGGTACAGATGAGGCAAGCAAAAGAAAACTAAGCTGCTTCAGGCGGTGGAGTACCATCACCAGAGTCAGAGCCAATGCAGCAAAGGTTAAGGAGGGCTGTCTAATCTCCAAGCACAAAGACTCCTTAGAATTTTTGTGTCCCTCAGCTTTTTTGCTACTAATATGGTAAAACACAATTCAAGCAACCGAAAGAAACATGCATACATGAAACATCTGCTCACAACACGTAATTATTATTAAAACATTGATGGAATTGTATCTGATGCCAAACATACTTGGTAGTGATCTTCCCAAGCATGAGATGTAATTGTCAATGCATTTACAGGGGCTCTGTTAAAAGCCATCAGTACTAAACACTGCCCATTGCACTGACTTCTGTCTAGCTAGTGACCTTTGTGTCTCCTAAGTTGAAGCACAGTGACAGTGACTCAGTCGTCTGTTTTGCACTGCACTTATAGGTACAGGATGGAAAAGAAGGATGGAAGAGGGGAAGGGAGAAAAGGAACACAAACCTTGGCTTCATTTGTCATCACTTGCAATTTCATCTCAGAAGTTTTATTTATGCATGGTACTAACCTGACAACAGGGAGATGCTGCCAGAATATCGTAGGTATACATAGTTCCCAGCTGATGCCAGCTTCCATCCCATCGGGACTTGCACTTAATGCAGATAATTTTGTGAACCCCTTCTAAGCAGTCTACACAAACAGCATAGAGGTGCATAAGCCTTCCTGTGGACAGGAAAGACACTTCTTAAGGAGACTAGAACAGAAGATGAAACCAGACATTTCCCATAATGTGTTATCTCCCCTTTACTGATATAAATAACACCTTATTAGGTTTTTTTTTTTAAAGAAAGACATTTAACTTAATGTTAAATTAAAAAATCTGTCTTTAAGGGACATGCATAGGGCTTGGCTGAAGCTGTTTTCCATGGATGCAAAACTCAAGAATTAGTCATCACCCTGCCCACCCTCCCTTCCTCCGTTTGCTGGTAGACTTTAGCAAAGTATTTTCTAAAAGAAGCTGCTGAAGCTCCATGAACAGATGCCAGGTTAAGCTATCTGATCAGCTGCAGTGTTTCCAAAACCAGGATTGTGTCCTAGCTTCATCCACACCTGACAGAAGAAGCAGAGAAGTGTTGAAGCTTACTAGCAAGCTGGGTACAGATCCTTTTAACAACTTGCCAAAAATCTTCCAGCAAAGAGGGAACTAAGGACCTAATATTCCTCATGGAAAAAAGCAACAGTCAGAAGAGAAATTTTCTTTCACATACTTTTCCTGACCATTCATTTATAGCAAGTGTATTTTAAAACACTGTGCATTACACATATGCAGACTTTAACATGCCATTCAGAACTATCAATCTACCCAGTTATTTCGTGGCCTCAGTCTCTGTACTCACAACTTTCAAAACCTGAGTTATATTGACTTCCATAAAAAAATCAAGCATCTCAGACTTGAAAATAAAGTATTTTTTTCTGTAAAAATGACATTAAACTCACCAAAGCAAAATCTGAGATGCAAATTTCACACAAAACAAAAAGCCTTACACAACTGCAAAGAGCTGGCAACTAGATTGTGTCTGCTTTGTAGTGACTGAATCCATTTGGAGTTGAATAGTTGGCAATTAAATGTGGGCTGACAGAGCGGACTAATTCTGTGATATACCATATTTTGCACTGCTAGGCAGGACAAAGTTAAGAAGTAATGCAGTTACAGATCAGCCTTGCAACAGGAGTGTGTATAATATGTCTGCCTTCTGGAATGCAATTTATGCTCATCAGCATCCAAGGAGTAAACACATCACAACCTGTCATTTAAAGAAGATACATGTCTTGTACCCTTTCTAAATAAAAGGGAATAAAAATATTAACAAATTATTATTAGTTCATACCAGACACTTTCAAAATTAATGGTGTGGTTTTTAATTTTTTTAAGCAAGTATTTTAGAAAATTAGAAAAAAAACAGATCATTCTTAAAGCATATATACAAAATAAACTCATTAGTATGACCTAGCAAAAATTGAGTTATTCCACATTGGCGTGTTCATCTCTAGAAAATCTGATGAGACTGAAGTGCAAATATAATAAACTCTGTTTCTGAAGTGAACACTTGAGATTGGAGACATTCAAACGTGCCATGCACAGAACTTTTGTGCCGTGCGGAAAGATAAAATAATTTTCCCCATCTGTAGTTCTGCACTGTTCTGGTACATTAAAATACTGCATTCCCCACCACTTCATTTTCACATTCCTTGTTATATAGGCAATGAGGCACCTGATATCTTAAATACACCTGAAATAAAAGTGATTTTCTGTACTGAAGAGAAAATAACACCCTGGATCACCACCTTGCAAGCTTAATTTCATTTCAAAGCATACTTCTGATGATAAACCATTTTACCCAGGACAAGGATGTAAAAATTTTAACAAGTAATTATTCACAGCATCTTGTGTGAGCAAGTTTTTCAGATGTCCCATCCAATGGGTAAGGAGCAATTAACCAAAAAAGAAATTTTGCAGAGTTTCATCTTTAGTGGCAAATATTAGCAAGTGGCGAGTTTCACTATTACTAAAGCAGTTATTGGTACTGATAAAATCATGAGCACATTGTACATGTCTCCCCATAACAGCAAGTAAGCATTGTTATCTCACATCCACATACTCTGTTTGTCCTGGAGATGTTTTACCTTCTACACTTGCCTACTACTTTTTCTCCTTCAAATACATTAGGCAAGGCACAAACAATAACTTTAGTGTGAATATAGCTTAGTGACTTAATGCAAGTGATTTAAGGAAGGAGAAAAAAATAATACAAAGTTTGTTGAGCAAAGAAATGTTACATCACATGTATTATGACCATGCATGGGCTAAAACACATTTCACTGAGAGGGGAGAAACTGAAATGCTAAAATAACACTCATGAATGCCATCCCAACACCCCTTTCAATGTATAACTCTATCTTTTTGAACACCAAATGACAAATACCTTCTCTAACTCATTTTAGCCATGCTGACTGCCAGCAGGCTGCAGGACAGGTGTGTTTTGCCATGTACCATCCTGATGGCTAACTCTAGGACACAGCTTTCAGGAAGAGCTGAAGTTCATCCTCACCCTCATCCATTTGTTCCTCTAAGAGGAGGAAAGTAATGCATGCCTTGGTCTCAACTCAGCTCAGAGCTGGGACATGACCAGAACACAGTCTAAACAGGCAGGAGTTTGGAAGTAAGTCTAAATCCCCTGCTACAAGGTTGCTGCCTTAATTCACCATATAAAAAGTTTACTTTCAGTATGTCCAACCTCCACCTCCAGGCCAGTGTTAACGTAGGCCATTTCTGCATTAAAAGAATATCACAGATAGTTCACTAAAAAACAAAACTGACATTCTCTAGTCTAAAAGCAGATGACAGGCATCTGTAACGATGTACAAATACAACTTCCAGCCACACTGCAGCACAGCATGCTTAAATTTAAAAGGTTGATGCATTTCTTGGAGACATGCTCTCAACAGAAAAATCCGCAGGATGTGTGTGCTGAACAGACTGGCTGGAAAACGTTCCCTTGATCTACCTAGAAAATGGATGAGAAATCTCTTTGTCGTAAACCCAAACACAAGTCATAGATCTTCCTACACGGCATTTACTTCTTGTCATTCTTTCCTAACTGTTTCAATCTGATCCACACAGTAATTTGGGTGTGACTTCAATCTTTACAGAGCTACTTAAAAGTGCAGAATTGGGATGAAAACTCTAAAATGGGGGGTCAGGGCACAGAAGGCAGTTCCATCACTTAATGAAGCCTAGCATGACTGACAGACAACCTGTACCTTGAAGGTGACAGGGAACATCATATTCAATCTCATCGTGTCTTGATGGGCTAAGGAATAGGGTCCCGTCCACCAGCGGAAATTGTTCAAACACTGGCAGCGCCCTGTGGCATAGTGCACAGTTTACAACGTTCCTGTGGCTGGCACTAAGAGCAGCAAGGATAAACTTCCGAAGGTCCTCCCCTTGGCCCACCTGGGCATCATCTTCCATCCGCACATGGAAAGTATTCAACTTATGTCTGGGGATGTGAGTAAGCAGCTCGGATAGATCGAGCCTTCTCAAAAACTGCACGGGGGCATCAAAGTGCCCTGATCTATGTGCTTGCAAACCAGCTGCCCCGTAATCAAAATGTGCGTTCCTGAACATGCCCCCGCCAGCCATGTTCTTCTTATGGGGCTCCAGGTGAATGGCATTCTTCAAAAACTCTCCTAAGTATCGCGAGGAACGAGGACCGCTGAAATGCGTGGGGGCAAGAATAGAGTAGCCGGTGGGTGGGGACTGGCCGGGAGACACACAAGGTGATCGAACTGCGTAGCTGCTGCCCATGACGCCCTTCTCCTGGGAGTTCTGCCTGTCCATCGAATGCCTTCGCTGGAGGTCATGACTCAAGCCTTTCTGTGGCTTGTTGGCTGGCCTGCCCTTTTTTGCCTCCTCTGATGTCTCTGCCATTGACCTTCCCGTGCTCTTCTCCAATACTGATTTTTTCTTCTTATCATCCTGCATTCGCTTCACCTGGTACCAGTCAGTGTCTTTCTTTAGATGACCCTGCCCGCACCGACAAGAGCAAAAGCGAAAAGCCAGGTCATATCCCTTCTTTGTCCACATGTTCTGGCGACACTGCTTTTCATTCCAGCTCCTGGCTCTGCCAATGCAGTTGAACTGGACGAGGATGCTGCTTTCCCACTCATAGAAGCACTGCAGGTGCATCCAGGTGCTGTACGGACAGTGCTCGTTGTTGCATATAACCTTCTGGTAGTCATCCTTCTCAAGGTCCACCGGCCTTCCAAAGCTACAGATCAGTGGAGTAGCACAAGGGGCTTCTGAGGGAGATAAACAAGATACATTAGTAACTTAATAAGCCTGCTTATTATAATGCTTCTTTAAATACGCATGCGAGCTCTTACTCATGATCCAAAGTACCTAAGGGCCCCGCAAGCACCATCTCTAGGTCAGGGCAAAAAGCAGTCTTTGCCAAAACAAGTGAAAAGAGATATGGAAATGAAGGAATAAAGAAACAAAATGACATTACAGTTTGTTTAACATTCAAAGCCAAAGCACCTCAGAAGCATCAGCCCTCCTCTAGGGTTTGCGGATACAATTGCAAAGGCTTTAAGAAGCAAGGAGAAAGCTTTGTGGATGTTTCTGGAGGGTTTCTTTGAAGCCTGAGAGGCAACATGGAGAGAACACACAGAGATGCTTACTTGAAAAACAAGCAGGCAGTACAGCCTGGCTTTGTGATCACAGGGAGAGGTAGGTATTGATCTTTTCTTTGGGGCCAAGCAAAAGACAACAGCTGGGGAGGGAAAGAGGAAGCAAAGGACTTTGACAAGCAAAACAAACAGCTGATGATCCTAGTGCAGAAAGGATGGCCCCTCGTTACACTGCTCAGGCAAATACAGACTATACCATCATCACTGACCTGTTGGACAGCTATACTTCACAAACCAAATAGTTCTGTGACACAGGTTACAAAACCCAAATGCCGCGTCGTCTTTTATCAGCAAAGAAGCAGCCTCTGATATATCCTTGAGTAAAGAACAGTTTATTCCAATTCTCTCCCTGCTACAATATCATCTTCTACACAGAAAGGCTCTAAAACCACATTCATTTATGGACCAATGACATCTTCCCCTCTCTCCCTGAGGCACTGCAGAGTACAAACCACTCCTACTTCTGGCTGCTCAGTTGCAGCTGGGAGGCACAGAAAGGACAGGAAATTTTCTGTTGGGAGTTTCTACTGGATCCTAAGAGTTTCTAATTATGAAGTTTTTAGCTGCTTAGTCAAGTATTACAAATATTTCTCCTCTCTATTTCTGACTTCCTACTTCCTCCACTTCACCAAAAAAAAATTATAAAACACTGCTCCAAGAGGGCTGGCAGGCTGCCTTTTAACCTCTTCTGCCTCAGGACTTCAAATTTCTATCCCATAAGCAGGGGGAAAAAAACCCACACTATTGCATTGCTTTAAATCCTGTTCTTGTCACTGGTAGGACAACTAATACAACATAATTTGCAGTGGGATGATAGGGTTTAAGCCACTGTCTTCAGTTTTACTCAGACTCACTGCTCATCATCACCTGTCCTACAGCTGCAATACACAAACCCAGTACTTTACCAGAACAAATCTTTGCTATGGCAGTGTTTTTTCCCTCCCCAACAAGTTTTTGTTAAAAGGCTATAAACACACAAAATCTTAAAGGTTATCTTCAGTAAATTCAAGATTAAGGCAGCTCGTAAGACTTTACCTGAAAGACATTTCCCAGAAAAAACGGATAAAAAGAGGATGAGAAAAATATTCACAAGCCATTCCTCAGAAGACGTCACATCCTTCACCTCATTTCTCTGGTTCTGTTTCTAGTGCCAGAAGCAACACAGTTGCAAGGAGAATTTTCTGCAATACCTTCCTTAGGGTTCTAGCCTATAAACTGTGACCAAGACACATTCCTCTGTCCTGTTCTCTTAGAGAAAAAAATAAAGCCTATTTAATTTAAAAACATGGACTTGTTCAGACATTAAAGACAAATATCTGAATTGGAGAGAACAGAGGTAAGAGAGGCATTGCCCCAGGACTCTTTGGAAGTGCCTTCTATACATGTCACACACAGATTTTTACTAGTTATCTCAGGTCTTGGAAAAGCCCAATAAGGACACACAGGTTTTGAGATGCCTTGGAGAAGCACGAATTTTATTGGCTACCAATGACTAATTTTTCTCTACATTTTTTTACTGTGTATCATTGTGTATAAGGTCACTGTACAAAAGCAAAAGAGAACTTAGGTGCTCTGAAACAAAATCTCTTAGTTTGCCAGTTCAGAGAGTTCTCCCACCCACTCTCCCAGACTTCAACTCAAGTCACACCAAGCATCTCTACAAAATTTTGCGTTGTCGTCCGTCATTTTTTCCACCGTATTATGGACCTGAAAGCATAGTCTGCAATAAGAGCATCATCTCACAATTCATCTCCGAGAAGTGAGTTAAACTGAAACCATTAAAGGGAAATCATCTGAAGTCAGGTGTGCAGCAAGATACCGGAGGTACCAATCTGAACAGTTCTCACTTATGCATTGCCTGTATTCATCTATTTTGGTACCTATTCCTTTCCACCGCTGCCAGGAGGCAAGAAGAAAGAACATGCCAAAAATCCACTTATGCTCCCTCTGCGTGTCGGAGTGTAAGTGTTCTAACAGCCTCAGGTATAATTATAGCTGACAACTGAGAAAGTTACTATACAGACAAGTCTAGAGATTTCCACTCTAGAATAAAGACTTTACACTCGTTCATCCATACTGGTAGTTAACAGACTAAAAAAGAAAAGTATTTCCTTGATTAGCCTTTGAACATGGCATCGGGTCAGGATGCAAAAATATGATCTTTAGCCCACTAAGAAGTTTATAACCTCTTCATTATGTGGACAAAAAAAAATTAAATTAACAAAATAAGTGGCTGAAATACAGAAAAAAACCCCAAACAAACAAAAAACCACCACAGCCTGTGTATTCCACAGAATGTGTTTGCAGTTATTTGATAATGATCATGTACTGGTTATCTAGAGGCTATTGTAAAGGTGAATTTTAGCATATTTTTCCCCCCTTTTTCTCCTGGTCGGTCAGCAGAATCACTTCAGAATGGGATCTCCTCCCCTGGGGAACTTCCCACACAGTGTAACTATGAGCAAGAAAAAGCTTCAAGTTTTGGACAGCAACATCTTTTTTAACATTTAAGTTAACCAGATGATTACAAAGCTTCCCAACATTCCTTCATCTTATCTTCTATGTACTCAGAGTGAATTGACTGGTCATGCAATCACTGCAGCAAAAGTCCAAACCAGCTGCAAGAAAGCGATGGAGTGAACAAGAGCCTTCCTCCATGGCACAGTAAAACAGCACTGCTAAGGGGAGAAGTTGGTCCCTACTACCTGACATTTCACTACTGTCACTGTAGTAGCACAGGAAATAGTCTAGAAAACCAAGAGGTCTCCTTGGCACATTGCCATACTCCACAGCAAGGTTAATACCAGTAAAGCCACCTGCTTTCACTAGTACAGGTTTTCTCTTATGAAGTCTGATGTGGAGAAGGCCTTGATAAGGCCATTGCAGTATTTCCACAACAGAAACTGAAAAGCCTAGCATGGCTAATGAAAGTTGTCTTGGAAAAAAGTTCTGACATGTCTATAGTAACCCCATATTTAAGGAAGTTGAAAACTCCACTACCTGAAAAGCATGTAAGAACCTCAAGTCAACATGCAGTTCTGCCTCACATTTCATATTCCGGCAGGTCTATCACTGCAAAGCTGACTGTGCAGGACCAAACATCCCTTGCAGGCTTCTCTCCATCCATGTCTCCTGCCAAACATAATCATGCTACATGTTCCTACATAAAAAATAAACGAGAAATAGAAAACAATGCAATCTTGGTGCAACCTTCCCAGCTCACAGCAACAGATACGCCATAGGAGGGAAAAAGCGTTCGGATCACTTAATATGGGAGCCACATTAGCAAATGTGAAGAGCTCTTCCCACCAATTCACACCCTTCAATGTGCTCTGGGTTATTCTGTCTCGTTTATGAAATGATGATTAAGCACTTAGTACAAAATTACAAAACTTTAAAAATTCTTGTTATCAAGCTCTTCTACTTCCCACTAATTAGAAATGCATTTTGAGATTATTCTTCAAAAAGTTAGAGCTCCAATCACCATATTAATGTTTTATGATAACAGTATAGCAATTACTATCTGGAGAGACAAATAATGGCAGTAAATAGAAATTCATATGACCAAACTGCCTATGCCTATCCACACCTGCAGCCCCAAGCTGGTTTGTCACCTAAATATAATCTGCTTCCAAGTAGCCAGGAGCTCACCAGATTTCTGGTTTTCAAAGCTGTGAAATCAAACTTCAGGAAAGATTACCAGGTATCAGAGCAGCATCCCTTCTCCCAGCAGACCCTTCAGAAAGATTGCCTAAATATTTGACCATAAAAGTATCCCTATTTTACCTCTTGGTTTCAATGCGGTTTTCACAGTCTAAGAGTACAAACCAAGACAGCGTGCACCTTCGTGTAGCGGAACGGCTTCGACGTTTAGACACTAGCACATGTCTCTAACAGACAGGCTGCCAAGTTGCAACGGCACGCTGCCTCTCTCAAGAAGCTGGTTTCTGGCATAAAACAAATAAATGTCTTCTCATATTCCACTGTAGTGATTTTGATCAGTAATTCTGAAAATAGTTGCAAGGGGTAGCACATAAACGTCCTTTAAAACAGAAACAACATACAATATTCCAAACAAATGTACAAAAGACGGGTAGATGCGGTGCTTGAGGACATGGTCTAGGGGTAGACTTGGTGGCAGTAGGTTAATGGTTGTACTGGATGATCTTAAGGGTCTTTACCAGCCTTAACAATTCTATGATTCTATGATTTGAACAAAGATAGCTCATTGTTTAAACGAAGTTATGTTTTATTTTTGACAGTACTACCATACAATTAACTTTTACTTCAAAACCAAGAACATGATGGAAAATTGCAAGGAAGGTGGTTTGGGTGTTTGTTTTTTTCTCAGTTTTTCCACACAGGTTTATAAACATCAGTAAAAACCAGGAATAGAAACAGACACTTGAGATAAATCTCCTTCAACAGATACCACATAAACTCAGTTTCTACATCTTAATAAAAAAAGCAAGAGGGTTTATGAAGACCACCCTTCTCAACTTATGACCCAAACAAAAGCAGCAGAACAACGGCTGCCTGAGGAACTTCCCTCCAGTGAAGTAAATGAAGGAGAATGTTGTTTACTTCTGTTTACAAACCCACTATAAAACCAATGATGTACCCAGACAGCCAAATGCAATGACTCTGCGGCTTTAGTTTCGTGACCGCTCTCATTTGTTCTAAGCCCTCAACACAGCTGCTTAAAGCAAAATTTGCTCTTCCCCCTCCACGTTCCCACATTATCCGTTGTGTTAAGCACCAAAGGTTTCCAGTCAGTGGACGGAAATAGGTAATTATTTCTTGTATTCATCGGCGTAGGTCTCCGATCACTGCAGACTTAGTATTGCTGGTGAAGCTTAAGGGAGGTGTTGAGCACATGAGGCTGGGGGCAGAGAATGGAGAAGCATGGCAGCTGTTGGAAGAGGCAGCCCTACTGCTGTCTTAAAACAAGCATCAGGAACAGAATCACAGAATCTCAGAACCACCTGGGTTGGAAGAGACCTTTAAGATCATGGAGTCCAACCACAGCCTAACCCTGCCTAGTGCACCTCTAGATCATGTCCTTCAGCACACCGTATATTTGCCTTTTAAATACCTCCAGGGATGGGTACTCCACCACCTCACTGGGCAGCCTTTTCCAACAGCTTAACAACACTTTCAGTAAAGAAATCTTTCCTGATATCTAACAGTAAGTTATTATGGATCTGGAAAAATAAATTATCTAAAAAACAGAAAAGTTCTTGGCACCGAACCCAGCTGCAAGATACTTACTATGGATTGGTTTTGGTCTAGCATTACTCTAGCATCTCAACTTCTATGCCAGGGACACACTACTTGCCAGCATATTACCTAGGCCAGAAAGGATACCTGTGGGATGCACACTTTGTGAGTCAAGTGCTTTAACCTCTACCAACGCTTTCCCACAAACAGTGCTCTCTTCACAACCCTACACAGCCAGGAATTGTTCACTCTGCCAGCTTGAACCAGAGCTGAGTCATTTCTGTGGAAGGCTACTCCCTACCAACCATCTGCATGAATCTTCTGAATTTCCTCTGCCATCAGCATAGCTTTACTTTAATTGAAATCATAAAATATTATCATGCTAATACTGTAATGCGGCTGTAGAAAATAAAGCACCATCACAACAACAAAACAGACTGGTATTAATTGTCCAATGTGTTGCTTTGGTGAACCCTGGAATGAAATCTAATATTCAAAAGATTACCACAACATGACAAAACACTACAGGCATATGTGTAGCTGGTTAAACAGTGCAAATAATATGGCAATACAGAAACAACCAGCCACCTTCCAAAGAGCTTAATGCAGCAGGAAGAATGTAGTGAAGGAAAAAGTATTACACAAGTGGATCCAAAAGTCAGATTTGGATCTTCGGTGCAGCAACAACAACATACAGTCAGCAAACAGCAAGAGAAGTCTTTCAAAACAGCTCAGCTCATGGCTTATATTGATCACACTGACTGATGATGACTAATGTCTCTCCAAAACTTCTGAAACAGTCTTTGCAGACTGATCAAGATGAAAGTTTCCAGCCATTCTCCAGGAGGGAAAGGAAAAAACCAGAACTGCAGTACCCTGTAAGCTGCCTAAAACACAGGCTCTCTCCTGTGTCACAAGACTCCCTCCTACACTCTTGGAAAGAGGAGCTATGGCTAGCAGTCCACCTTCAGTGAGCAACAGGCAGAGCTCAGGCTGGTACAACACCCAGCACGGCACAGACCCTGCCAAAATCGCCCTCCAAGAGCCACTGACTCCAGACAACCCCACGTCGCAATGGGAGTCTGGCTGATGGCTTTCCACATGGAAGAATCTATACATTGACAATTATGTGTTAACCTGGAGCTCAATCCTGCCCCCAAGGATCATGTAGCTTCAATCAATACTTACACCCAGAAGGGACTTAGAGGAGAACAAAGCCATAAGGCAGCCTGGCTCTCCTTAGCACACTTACTCCCTGTGCAAGATGTCACTAGTACTATTAGGTGAATAGTCACATGAAGTATTCACCTGCCCCTAGAAAAGATTTCAGGTAATTTGGAGCTGCTAAACCCTAGTTCATTTGGTAATTCAGACGATGGACTTCTGGGGGGCTCAGTAGGTGCTAGAACCATCTTCATGCATTTCACCTATGCTGACATCATGCTTGGCCTACAAGGGAGTCTCTTCTCAAAGAAAACCACAATCAAAACCAAAACCGAGAAAGGTCTAACAACTACACAGTAGTAGGACAATGCTGCAGAAATCAGGAAGGCTTAACTCATACCTGCCATGATAAGACCTAACTTGCAGCACAGAGTTAGCACTTGTACGTGAAATCAACAATTAGCAAATGGTAAAAAGTCAGTTATCTGAGGTTCTTACCCAGCCACTTGCTACCAGCTCAGCTGTCACCTCAGCAAAGTCAGTCAGAAAGTTGAAGCAAAACTGCAAACCAAGGAGGACAGGCATTTAAATGTGCACAAGCTTTGCAGCTTGCTTGCACAGCCATCTGTACTCCAAGCTGGACCAACTGCCTACACCACTGAAAACCATCATGAGAATTCACATGCTCTTGTAGAAGTCACCCTAATCTGTACAGTTATCATCTGGCCAATTTAGCCAACTTCTTACCATTTAATACCTGCTATCCAAACACAGAGAACAATTTAAATCACCAGCTCTGTCATTTGCTTTGGATGCAGAGACTCACAGGAGAAATCTCACCCAGGCCTTATGCTGTAACGCCCTCAATCCAACTGAAAATATCACCAGCTCCCATACCAGCACCAGCCTCTACCCCTATCAGCTCCAGGACAACTAATGCCGATGCGCTCCTGATACTACCGTGCAAATTCTAAGTTGGTATAACCAGGCCAGGTGACAGTCTGCCACAAGCAGTCATGCCCGGGCAAGGAAGACTCCTCATGCTCCTCAGCATGATTTTTCATGCTGAAGTAGATTTTTCTGGTTGCCCCCATCACTGTGAGCGCAGAGACTAGTCGCCATCTCAAGACTGGTGGGCATTAGTGTGTTTTGAACATTGGCTGTTGCTTTGTCCACACATGAATCATCCCCACTGAAAAGCAGTTCCACAGTTAGATTATCCCACTGTACCCTTCCACCAGTAGTTTTCAATACCCTGAAATGTTACAGGAAATGGCACCTCAAGAAACAGACATCCTAATAACCAGAGCAGATTCCAATGTGCCTGCCCTAGCCAAGTTTTTCGTGGCAAACTCCAAATCACGTTGGGAACAGAGAGATAAACGTGTCAAGCAGTAGGTGCCATAATACTAAGCACAGATGTAAACACCACAGGCTGGACTTGCCCAGTCTCAGAGACAGCTAGCCACCAGGCCCACTCCAAAAGCGCAAGGAGGGAAGAGAGAAAGGAGAAAAGGTGGAATCAAGTGATATCTGTACCTCTTCTCATTTCAAGCCTAGGGACATTTGTGTCCTTGGTCTATCCTTCCCAGGTTTCACTAAGACAGACGGTATTTTTATTTCCCTCACTGAAGAAGTTGGTAGAAACTTGGTGGTAAACAGGAGACATGGTCACCCTAGCCACAGTACCTGCGTTCCTCTAGCACCCCTGCAAGACAGCAGCTCCTGAGTGTGGAGCTGTCGGCTCCGACAGACATCTCCCTCATGATGCTGTGCTGGCTCCCAGCCCTGCCCGTGTGCCATCTTTGGCATCTGTGCAGTACACAGAGACCTCGACTGCGCGCTGCTCCCAAACGGGTACAGGGAGCACTGAAACGGAGACGGGGAGTGGCAGGCACATTCGACAGCCAGGCTCTGACTGAAGCTACCTCCTCTCCCAGCAGGCCAGGGAGGAGATAGGAACAACAGCAATATCCCTCTCAAGCCCTGCAAAGGCGGCTGATTGACTACTATTGCAAGAGAGACAGAAGGAGATAAAGGTTAAAGTGAATGCTCTCAAGATAAAGGTCACTGAATTCTACTGGGAAATGCCACTGCTCCACTCAAAATCCTGCAAGCTTTCAAAACAGAATTACCCACTCCAGCGACTAGATTGCTGCTTCAAAAGGCTCTCTGAAATTATTTGAATTTCTATCGAAACTGTTTAAAGAAAGCCTATGCCCTACTAACGCTGCTGTAATTTAGACACCTTGAAGATTAGCCAGAATATTTTACTGAGCTGGACGCAAGGTTTACCTCTATTTTTCTCCCCACACATATGCTGCAGGAAGAAAAGCAGAGAAGGATGGACATCTGCCAGTCATCGCTCTACTTCAATATCAAAGGATGTCTCAATATGCAAGGCTGTAAGTGAGGCTGAAGGAAACATACAAATGTCTCCAAGGACTAGAAATCATTTTGTCACTACTCATAAGATCACTGGGAGGAAGAAACGGGATGAGTACAAAGTAAAGCAATCAGTTCAGAAACTGTATTTCCTCATACGAAACCTAACAAGCATCGAGTCCAACCCTTACTCATGCAAGCGCTGCACTTGAGCAGATGACTAATCACATGAACACACAACGCTGTCAGGGCACCAATAACCATTCCGATGGCAAACAACTTTTAAAAAAATGAATTAAATGGGCATGTACTCGCTTGCATGAAAGGACAGTATTTCTTTTATTCTGTAATAGCACAGACATCATTCCATTCACAAGGATTTGCAGAACATGGATTGCATTTGCTACAAAAGCATGCAATTGTATGGTTGTAAAAATCCAGAAATGAACATGAAAGTTCTTTATGCATTGACAGACACAGGGAAATTTGCATTCAATCCATTTCTGCAGTTAGAAGAACTTGGTAGAATTATGAAGCAAAGTGGTTATCCTTCAGAAAAAATAATAGGTATTAGATTTTGTAGTCACTGCAACAGAATAGAAACTTCATTTTCCAGGTGGTCTCGCTGGTATCAATGGGACTTCCTCAAGCTAAGGAATAAGAAGGTGCCAATACTGAACGTCACTGGAGTGCCAAACTGGAACTGGATGTTACATGCAGCGGGGAACATCTGACAGCCAAATAATAATTCATGCTCTCTTTGACTGTCCTACCTCCAGGATAAAATCTTTTCCTTTTTGGCAACTCTTAATTGCTGTCCAGTCGTAGCTTTCAATACGTTAATCACTGTTGCACTGACTGATTTTCTTCTTCATACACTTGTCCTACATGAGTTTGGTTGTTTCTAAAGTAAATAAGTCTTAGAGATTTGTGGAATCTAGGTGAAGAGTGAGTGAATTTGAAACCCAGGTAACTACAGGCAAGTCCAGAGACTGGCCAGCACAGTGGGCAATGCCCACACAATTCCAATGCACCATAAGACAATGATTTAGAGACAACTATGCCATATCATTTTAGTTTAATTTAGCCAGCTATAATGAACCCCATATTTAAAGGAAAAAGCACAGATACAAAGAGCTGGCTTCTCTTTTTCTCATATTCTCATAGCATCAATGCTGGAAAAACTAGAGTGACAAAGACAAGGGGACGAAGCAGCAAGATGCCAAGATAGCTGCTATCAGGAGGAGAAAGAGGATGTGGGTTTACCAGGTAATGAGACCAAGAATGGAAACATGGCAAATAAAATGGATGGAAGAAAGAATGTTAGGGTCATAAACAACTCTACATAGAGACCGGAGTGAGATGTTTATAGGCTATAGGGATAGCTGACAGTGTAAAAGCACCCAGGCTCAGCAAGCCAGAAACAGAGAAGGAATCTGCCACTCAGAGCCTTAGGATCTGAAGAAAATCCCGTGGCTTTTTCTCTTCTGTTGCTCAGGGGAAAGGATCCACAAAATGTCCTGTCCCCTCATGCTCGTTTATGGCTACAGATTAAGATAACCAACTGCTGCCATTGGGAGCCCTGGTAATCCACATGGCTGGAGTCAGTGGGGTAAGCGCACGCTCCGACAGAGCTGCTGGTATCATTTTACACGATGACAGCCCAGATTTTCACATTTGGTTAAGGAAAGTGACCCAGAATATTAGCTACAAAACAAACAAACAGGTTAGTAATATCTTTCAACCATGCTGAATACAGAGAACCTTAAAAATGAGGCTTTGTGTGACATCAGATTTCAGCTTCTCTGCTGACTGCAATACTGTTAAATTAGTCTGCCCCCCTCCACATGATATCTGCCTCACTACGTGCAGAAAATGGATGCACTTTGGCCAAGAAAGACTCAGCTATCATAATCAGAATTCCTGCTTGGTGTGACAGATGAGAGAGGAAATGAAGGCACAGCTACACAAGGTGAATCCTCCTCGTGGGCATCATCCCAACACCTGCTGAAAAGTTACAGTGCAAGATGGGAGAAAAGCCATCGCATCTGGTCACCGGCTACCGTCTCCACCTTCCCAACTCCCACAGACAAACATGGGAGTCGAGAACCCTTAGATGACACTTTGAGCTCTGAACATGCAAAAAATAAAGCACCATGAGAAAAAAAGCACGAAGAGATCCCCTCTTGGGGGAGGGGAAAAACTCAGCCCATTTGTCTCAATCATCATGGCAAAAATTGGCTGAGACTTTGAGGGAAAATTGTGCAGGGATTGAAGCTAAATTTGTGAAAACGTAAAGGAGAACATCATCTTTCCTCTGTAAAGGGGTGCTATAACCACGGCACTGGTAATCAGAGCTGCACAGAGAAGCCCAGAGGAAATTTAAAATTCTGTTTCATTATGGAACATGGATGGGGGGCAGAAACAACACAAGGACCACAATAATGAACTGTGAAGACTTAAAAAAAAAAAAATCTGAACTGCTATCCCTTCCCTGAATGAAGCAGGATCCTGATGGGACTGCGTAAGCAGACTGTCATGTTGACATCATGATGCAAAGCCAAGGTTTGCACAGACAATCTTAATTTTGCAATTATTAAATCTGCTTTCATATCTGCATACTTCTGCCTTGGCATATTAATGAAGAAAACAGGTTATATTACGATCACCTACTGCTTTTCCAGGGTAAAGATACAGTAGGAGAGCAATAATTCCAGCCACACACAAATAGCTCTAGAGCAGTACATGGTGACAATCCAAGAGGGAGTAACATCCCCAGGGACGGGGGACCCACAGGACCGGTAAGCCTGCGCAGAGCGAGTCACAGCATGCAGCGGCACGGTCCAAAAGCAGCAGAGCTGAGAGCTTCCCTGCACCCAGCACACTTAATCTGCAACCCAGATAATCTCCCATGAATAATCGAGAGTTGACCGTGTACGACAGAACTCTATTAACCTCACAACTCACTGCAGCAGGCCACGTCCTCCATAAACTGCTTAGTGATCAAGCAACCGTAAGTGCACAGCCTCTTACGAACATCTTGAGTCCAGTAATGGGATACTTGCCTCCAAGGCCCTGGCTAGACTTCATTTCAGATTCATCAGGTTTGAAGACTTGGGGGCATCCATTATCATCGTCTAATCTTCACCTTGCACACGAGAGCCGGATTCCCAGCTCAGTAGCACGACAGGAGCAGTTTCTCCTCTCATCTCCTGAACCAAAACTGTTGAAAGCTTTGGACTTATCAGCAAGAACACAATTTATGAAACTTCCAGCTCGGGATTATCTGATGGGCAGTGGTCAATGTAAAATAAAACTAGTAACCACATCTACCCCTCCAGCCTTTATGATTATCTGAAATGAAACATATGACTAGATGTGATGATCCTGTCAAGCAGAGATCAGGTGTACTTTTCAGGCACTTACAGCAAATGCTAAAGCCAATGCTATAACCCTGTTGCAAGAGGGAAAAAAGGGAATCAGGAGAAAGTCAAGGACATTTCTGACCACTGGTCATACAGAAGCAGGAAGGAAGTGAATAAAGCAACACCTCAGGTTAGTTCCCAGAAAGGCAACCTCAGCTTCAGAGGAGGCCAGCCCTGAGGAAGGACACGCACGGTACCTGGGGAACGCAGTCCCACAGCTGAGGACGAATGACAACCTGTCCAGCTAGCAAGCTGTACCATTATTCACTGGCATCACCTCCAGTGACATCTGCACAAGGAACAACGCTTTGTTATCCCCACACAAAACAGACATAGCAGAAAGGCACCTCAGTTTTCACTTGTGCCTGGGAAAAGAAAATAATTTGGAAAATACTGTTTCTATCCACCTGAAAAACTAAATACGTGCCAATAGTGTCATGTATGAGACATCACCTGCAAAGCGGATGTTGCACACATTACATCACCAGACTAAGTCATGATAAAAATGCTCTAGAAATTCTCTAACTCTTACTAATCTTCATCCACCACCCCACCCCCCTGCTTGTTCACTCCAACAGTAAAAACAAAACAAAACCTAAAAAAGAAATTCTAAGCATTCTGCACCATTCTCTGGACTAAGTAAACTCTTATAACAAGGGTCTGTCGAAGACCTTGTGAGCTGAAGAGATTCATAATTAATTGTTAACATTTCTAAGGAAAAGTTTCCCTTAAATAACACAGGGGAATCAGGCACCCTGACTACCAAAGTAAGGTTCTTGGAACCACCTTTTGCTAACAGCAGCCAGGTGAAGTTTCTGCCACAAAGTGTAAAGCGGTTGCAGCTACCCGTCCCTTTTCCCCAAAGCGGCGGAGTGAGAAGCTTAAGTCCAACTAGGGAGGAGGCAGAAATCCAGAGTAGGTACCAGCACCGCAGTTTGCGAATCTAGCAGCAGACACGGGGATGCGTGTGCGGTGCGGTGCGTGTGGGGCTTGGCAAAACCCGTAACAGGATCCTCGCCTACCTTCAGCTTCAAGCTCAAATACCATTTTGCAGCAAGCCTGTCTCCAACAGCGGATACAAGGCAAGTTACTGCAAGAAAACCCTCTCGGCGAATCTGCTCGGGACCGCGGAGCTACCCACCAACCACAGGCAGTGTAAAATGGTTGATGGAAAGGGAGCCTATCGCCCTCGCAAACCCAACTGCTGTAAAACGCCGAATAAAACGGACCGCGAAGCGGGACTCCATTTTTAACTGCGATGAAATAAAGTCGGGATTTTTCAACCTGGCACCGAGTAAGCCGAGGCCGGCGGGCGCTGCACCTCTGCACCTCCTGACTGCCACCGGGGATGCGCTCTGCCCCCCTGACCGCGCTCTAGGGCAGCCGGGCGCTGCGGGACAGGCGGGCTCGCACCGCCTTCAGCACCGCCGCCGCGGAGGCTCCCGCCCTCCGGCAGGTCACCGGGCGGGGACGCCCTGGCGAGCAGCCCCCGCCCCACTCCGCGCGTTTCGGGGAGATCCCGGAGGCAGCAGCGGCTGCCGCGCAGGGCCCGAGACGGCGCCCGGCCCCCTCGCCCCGTTCC
>VXBZ01000168.1:1862252-1891829 GCA_013399135.1 Heliornis fulica | reverse complement strand
GCGGGAATAAAGGCGGGGGAGACACACGCACACACAGACACAGACCCCCCATGAAAACGGCGCGGTCTGGTGTTTGCACGGGCGGGTTGAGGAGCTGTCAGCCTTACGGCATTGCAGCCCGGACTCGAGGCTTTTCGTCCCGCGTAGCTAGTTCCCCGTGGGGTAGCTCCGTGGGTGATGGACAGCGGGGATGAGCCTTTACAAGTTAGATGGAGACTCTCAAACGGCCGCGCACGCCTGGAGCGAAAGCTGGAAGCCACCGCGCCTCAACAGAGGCTCTGTGGAGCTTCGGCAGGGGTCCGGGCTCGGTGGGAGGCACAGCAGAAAACTGGTGACAAATATTCACGGGATTCCCGCGCCCAGGGAGGCGAGATGCTGCCAGTCAGCAGTGAAACGGCAGCACTCGTGACGTGCCTTTGCCTCACCCACAGCTCCTCAGTGTCGCCTGCTGCTGTGCTCATGCTGGTACCCACCGCTTTACCCAACCCAAGAATAAAGAATAGACCCTGTGCTAAGAGCAGCACGCCAGCTCCCTGGCTGAGCAGTTGTTCTGAGCCTGGCGAGCGTTTTCCTGCACATGAACAAAGTTGTTGAGTTCTTTTTTCCTTCCCTTTTCCCCCTTTCCCTTCTGACACAGATCCCACAGATGAGGTTTTCCACGATTTCTTTACGTGCAAGTACACACCTCTGCAGAGCAGGTATGGTCAGTGGGCTATGTCTGATCCAGGCTGTGGGGACAGGAGTTTGCATGAGCTGTCTGAGCTCTAGAGGTCAAGGCCAAGCGGGTAAGACAAAGCCTGTAATAAGTGAGGTCTGTGTGATGGGAACGTGCCATGTTTTGTAAACTGCAATTTCTGTACGGTGATTGGCCAAATGGTTTGCCTGGAACAGTTCCCAAATTTCTTGCTATTGGAAACTCGGTGTACATCCTGGATTGTCCTGTCCCTGTAGCTGGTGTCTTCACTTTTCCAAGAGAATTAGCTGCTGTATTTTCAAAGCTCTTTGAAGCAGCTATCACAAGAAGTTTGGAGTCACATGGCCTAGTTTCTTTGCCTGCAGACATCAACGTTTTAGAGAGATTTTAAAGCAGTTTCTTGTGTTGGTGGAAACCTTCTGAAAGTATGTGTTTTTCAGCACCTTGCATTCCTATAGCTAAATCTTCTGCCTACTTTACTTCACAGCTTTGAAGCTTCTAAATTGTATTTCTTTCTAGGAATCAGAGGAACGGAGAAAGTGTGGCCAATTTCTGAGGCCACAAGTTTGGGCAAATTTCATTTGCTTTGGCAAGAGTAGATTTCTTCTCCCTGGGCTTAACTTCACTCCCAATTACTCTCCTTCCGACACCCAAACAGCACAGGGGGATGGGAAATGGGAGTTGGGCTCCATTCATCACGTTGTCTCTGCTGCTCCTTCTTTCTCAAGGAGAGGGCTCCTCACACTTTTCCCCTGCTTCGGCTTGGGGTCCTTGTCATGGGAGTCAATCTTCTACAAACTTCACCAACATGAGTCCTTCCAGCAGACTGCAGTTCTTCACAAATTGCCCCAGCAAGGTCCCTTCCACAGGGTGCAGACCTTCAGGCCCATATTGCTCCAGTTTGGTCTCCCACAGGGTCACAATTCCCCCCCAGCAAACCTGCTCTGGCATGACCCTCTCTCTCTGCAGGCCACAGGTCCTGCCAGGAGCATCTTGCTCGGGCTTCCTACGGCGTCAGAGTCCCCTTCGTGTGTCACCACCTGCTCCACCATGGGGTGTCTCCATGGGCTGCAGGTGGGTTCCGCATCATCTTCCATGGGCTTCAGAGGGACATCCTGCTTCACCATGGTCTTCTCCACAGGCTGTAGAGGAATCTCTGTTCTAGCTCCCGGAGCTCCTCCTTCCCTTCCTGCACTGACCTTGGTGTCTGCAGTTTATCACACCTTCTCATTCCTCTCTCTGGTGGCAATAAGCTGCTGCTCTTTTTTTTTTTTTTTATCTTTCTTAAATATGTTATTACAGAGGCACTACCACCATTGCTAACTGGCTCAGCCTTGTTCAGTGGCATGTCCATCCTTGAACTCAGCTGGTGTTTACTCTGTCAGGCCTACAGAAAGTTTCTAGCTGCTTCTTGCAGAACCCATCCCTGCAGCCCCCCTGCTACCAAAAACCTGCCACACAAACCCAAAACACAAGACCAAAAACATTTGATCCCTTCCATTGCCACCCTCACAGCCTCATTAATGTGCTTGCCTGCTGTAACAGGGGGGCAGACCTAAAAGGAAATCTTTTCAAGTCTTCCTGTTCTTATAAAACACTGAAAACCCCGTGGATGTTAAATAAAGGCCTGATTCTCATGGTCCAGAGTAGGTGTAAAATGTCAGACTAAATGGTCTGGTTTGAGCCAAAAAAGTAGCTACTTTCCACGTGTCAAGGAGCTGGAGGAATAACTGCATAAATGCTGTGGCTGGATAAAGCCTGACATTTTAGGTATCAGGAAAAATTTCTTTACTGAAAGGGTTGTCAAGCACAGGAACAGGCTGACCTGGGAAAGTGGTGGACTCACCATCCCTGGAGGTATTTAAAAGGCAAATAGATGATGTGCTTGAAGGACATGATCTAGGGGTGGACTAGGCAGGGTTAGGCTGTGGTTGGACTCGATGATCTTAAAGGTCTCTTCCAACCCAAGTGATTCTATGATTTTGTGATACAGGAGTGCAATGTCTCAAACATCAGTTTTGCAAAATTTAAGCTTCCTGGTTTGCAAGGTCAAATCTTCGTGATGTTCATTTGGTCTGTACGCTCTGCGAGGGTTATGCAGTGTGTACGTGAGACCTTCTCAGGTAAATAAAGATCAAGAAGTAGTGACAAGCCCTCTGTGGCTACAAAGCACCACAACTAAACTCATATTCAAGCCTTTCCTTACCATTATTGAGGACAGTTTTGTAGCTATGTGCCAAAACGTACCAAACACCTATGTTGGTTAGCAGAGAGCAGAAGGGTCATGAGTAACAGTGGGAGGACCAAGGAAGGGTCCTAGTTAATCACAGCAATGTGAAATTTCCTTTTTGAATTGGTATGATGTCTGTAAGCTGATTTGGTAAAGACAAGCTGGACATCATTCGGAGTTTGTCTGTGTCAGCACCAAAAAACCCCCCTATGGCACCAGGAAGGGAGTGGCACAGATAGTGTCCTTCATTTAGGCAATTTTGGGATTCCCATTGCTCCGAGCCAGCTGTGAGCCAGGTTTATGGCCCAGGACGTGGTTTTGGCAGAGTGGTGAGTAGGAGCAGGCACGTTGGTCAGAAGGCTCAAGGTACACACTAGTTTTAGACGGGGAAACTCATCTCCACTGCCTTGATGCTACCATATATGCTGCCTAATTTCCCATGTCTGGTCTGGCAGGAGAACTACACTGCCACAGTCACCTGGTACATTCACTTTCCTTCTTAGAGTGTAAGAGGTCTCCAGCAGCCTCTCTACAAAGGCTTTCCATCTCATGGAAGTGAGGTGGCCATCCACCAGTCCACAGGTCCTTCCTGCACATTGTCACCCAGGGCTTGTCCTGGAGATGTGCCTTTCTGATGAGTGCTGTTAGTCCACACCATCTCGTACTGCAATTTCTTTCTCCATAGCCCAACCCTCTCTAGAAGCCATAACTGAAAAACTGAGCTCGATGTTCAAAGTTCAAAAGTTCAAAACCTTTTTCTTTCGAAATACTGTGCACAGAGTAGTTGTGACCATCTCACTCTGAAATGAGTTCATTTAAAAGCCAGGTAAGTAGTTACGTTCTTCACACAAATATTGAGAAACTTCACCAGATTCTGTTCATACTTGGACCTTTTCCATTTATTGTACTTTCTCAGGAGTTCCTTTGTCAGAATAGATATGATCTCGTACTTTAATAAACAAATGAGGAAGATGTTAGCAAAACAAGCCACCTTTCACAGCCTTTTATTCTTGTTGGCATGTTTCCAAATTTTCTTATTTTTCCCTATAGAAATCAGCAGAAAGCTGACCTTCAGCTTACTTGATTTGTAGATGTTCACAAATTGTTCAGTCTCACTGAATTTTGATTTAGAACATAAAAGGCACCTTGACACCCAGCTGTAGTAGCATAAACAGCGTCACGTTTGTAAAAAGAGATGCACATAGGATCAAGAGACTTTGAGAAAATGTAGCAAGACTTGTTTTCTACAGAAAAGAAAAATCCCCATGAGCAGTGTATTTTGGTTTTATAGGTATTGGCCAGAATTTTGTTCTCAGTGTAATCTCCTTTGAGGTTAAAAAATGAGCTGAAAGCATCAATAACAGAACTAAATGACTGTGCCTAATCAGTATGATGGTATAGGAGCAAACAGAACTTTTTGAATGCATGCAGACCAGACACTTGAAATCAGGGCCATAACCTGAAAAGAGACTCAATTGACAAGAAATGAGAGTAGATAAAATAGTACCATTTTACTTAAATTACTGACAAAGAGAGAGCACCATAGTCCACTCCATGGCTGTCAAAAGGCATGAGAGAGAGATAGTGGGAAGGGGTTGTGAATAATTCTGGGATCTTCCTCTCTGAAATTATTTTTATTTCTTATTCTATTCTATTCTATTCTATTCTATTCTATTCTATTCTATTCTATTCTATTCTATTCTATTCTATTCTATTCTACATTAATAAATCCTGTATTATATACATTCTATTTAGGTATTTCTATGGAAGCATAGAGTTAAAAAGAATTGGGTTAAACCAGTGAAAACTCAATGTCGGGCCTCCACAGTTCTCCTGTGCAACTTGAAAATGTTCATTCAAGTCCAGTTTCATGCTGATCAAACTATACATAACCAAGAAATAAAAATAAAACATCCCTGTGGGAGACAAAAGAGACTACTTTGACTGGCTTACTTTATTGCTAGTTATTGATGTCACCCCTCCAGATAGCAGGCTGCTGCTCACCCAGCTCTTGAAGATGACTAAAATTGCACCTCTGGGCTCCAGTTAGTTATCTTTGAAAAATGTTCAGTTGAAAGAGAGATGAGTCCCTCGTGCTCTCCCTCCGCAAACCTCATCTGTGGTTTCCACTGGTGCCACAGAAGGGTTTTTGCCTACCGTCCCCTCTTATTAAAGCCCCTTGCTGAATGGCCAGCACTGTCTACTCTGCAGGTCCCTTGACCTCAATGGCTTTGGCTGAAACTCAAAAAACAAGAGATAAAGTGACATTGGTTGTTCACCCCCTTCTTTCTAACCAGATTTGGTCCAACAAGTCACTTATCATTTTCACAGAGTAGTGTTATATGAGACCTTCCAATTTCTAAGACAATAAAAGCTGGGTTTCCCAAAGCATCTTTCTCTGCCCTTAATGTGAAATAATGGCAAGAAGGCTGCTCTTGTCGCAGTTGGTCAGTGAAGTTTGCCAGGGAAAAGAGGTTTAATTAGAAAATGTGAGTGCCTCAGCTCAGAAATTATTTGTGGTGGCTGCCTGAACGCAGAATCTTGCGAAGCCGCAGATATTTTTCAAGCCCTGGGAGCTTCGGTTCCAGAGCAGCACTTTTGAAGCTTTTGGAACTGCTGAGGGAAAATTGGGAGCATTTGTTACCTTCGCTGCTGCTATTTGGAAGTGGGTAGGCAATGAAGTTAAAGGAAATTGTATCAGTTTCACATAGTTATCACTGAGATGACAGGCAGTGCACATGTTTTCCAATGGAGTATCGTGTGTCCATGAAAAACATCCATTTAGTGGGAAACTGCAAACCACAAAATTATTCACAACCTGGACATTTTTCCAGTTCTTCATGAATGTTTACTGCAAAGTTGTCGGCATTTCTTCCAGACATTTCTTAACAAAAAAAAGGAAACACAACGTGTAATCTGTGAGGTGTTACTCATTCTTTGAATTATGGATACTATTTTTTGCGAAGGCCCCAAGCGACATATGGGCAAGCTGTCTCGGCATCTGTAGGAAGGTGGTATAGCAACAGCTATGGAAGGAAAAGGGGTGAAGAAGTCTTCAAATCACTTCTGTGGTGTTTGCTTTTGAAAAACTGGATTGAGTTTCCCAACATCCAGTGGGGAACCATTTGCCATCCCCGCGATATGTCTCCTTCATTGAGGGGAGCGACAGGCTATCACTAGGTGGAAATGCCTGGGTCTGGGGACTTATAATGAGACCTCAGGAGACGGGTTCTGCTATTACTAATTGCTATTACTCATTTGAACAGGAAAAATGTTTTAGACATCTGTGGTAGGGAAACCACAAAGCGCTGCAGATGGAATTAAGGAAAGTGGTGATGTGTGCCATCCCTTGTGAGTTTGAGTGAGTTTGAGCACTAATGATCAAAAAGGAAGTCCCTGACTACAGCAAAGTGTGTGTGTGATGTTCAGCTTGGGCTGAAACCTGTCCCCACTAACCCTGGTCTTATTTCCCCATACTGAGACCGAGCAGCTGCGACCGTGGCACAGGCATGGGGTTTCTCCATCCTCCTGAGCTCAGTCAGTGCAGCAGGCTTACCTGCCCCTTACCAGTCTCAAGGTAACATCACCATGTGTGGTGAAACAGTTAATCCATATTCCCTGTCTGAAGACATTGCTGATGTCTGTAGTAGTTGTGTGCACTCTACAGTGATGTGGTGGGGCAGGCTGAGTTCAGCACTTGCTCTTACAAACAGATGGGCCTCACATATGAGTCATGTCTCAGTTGCATTAGGTAACAAAAGCAGCAATCAAAATCACCACTGCATCCACAAAGAATAATGAGGATTAGAGTCTCGTCTAGTGTGCCGGGAGGCTCATTCACATCCCCTGATCTGGCTATTCCTCATTTTTCCATTTTATGAAAGGACCACCCCATATGTCTTTTTTAAAGACAAGAGAGCTAAAAAGCTTTCATTGATGTGTAGAGGTAAGATCGTGTTCATTACATCTAATTTACACATAATTCTTACACATCATATACTTCTGCCACAATTATAATTTAATTTATGCCTATCCAGAAAAAACCCACCAGTTGTCTCCATGGTCGCCCTGTTTATCACCTCCAGCTGCGGGAGCCAGTGCCATCCAGGTGCAAGGACAATGGCTGGCTATTCATTTCCCTGCACCAGCTGTCTCCCTCAGCATGCACTGGGTCTGGGTCCTGCTGATGACAACCCTGTTACGGCTGCTGCTGCTGGTTTTGTTTTTAAGAGCTGATCCAGACTGATCATTCTGAAAGCGTGTGTAAGTATAGCGAGGGGTAAGCACATTTCATAGAAAGACATATGCTATGGAATAGCTTATAGGTCTGTGCAAGCTGTGGGGGTTTTTCTCCCAGACTCACGGGAGGTACAGACCAGTATGATTAGATAACACTAGGTAGTGGATCGCTACTCTGCTACTGGTGTCCACCAAATTCTCTGTTACTGTAGAAGGGTCAAACCATGACTGAAGCCACCAGCAATAGCTACACGAGTCCAGTACCTGATAAAAGTGAGTGGAGGCCAAAGAAGAGCCCATAGTACATCTCAGCCCTAAAGAGACCCCTGAGCCAGCAGAGCATTATCTTGAAACTGCTTGTGCCTACAGGAGTCAGTCTGCACCAGTGGCTTAGAGGTCAGAGGATGAGGTGGCTTCTGGCTTTTACTTACACAGACCCCCAAAAAAGAAGAGGAGAGAATGCTGGTACTGAGGAGTCCATGATGAATTGAAGGCACAGGAAAGGAAAGAAAAGAAAAATTGTCTACTAAATATCACACAGGACTCTGAAGGTGAGACTGGGGATCCAGGTCCCCATCATTTGCTTTTAAGAGTATTAAATCTGTATCTTCCCATTTAAAAGGGCAAATAAGACTATCTGGGGTTTGAGGGAATTTCTGTTCCTGGTTTCAAATTGTGCTCCAAAACATTATCTGTGTGGTTTTTAAAAATTGCTTTGATCAAGATGTTTTCTAACAAAGGGGGAAATATCATTTGCAGCCATATGAAAACAGTGCAAAACAATGAGAAATTAAACTCAGAATATCTTTTCTTAGTCTTGATGTCACTCACAGATCTCTTCTGATTGTTTTTAAATTATTTTTCAACTAATTGTTTTACTTCCAAACCATTTTCATTAATATTAAACAGAGACAAAACTGGTTGTCTTACAGCTATGGCAGTTACATTTAACTTACATCAGTGGAGCTTTTCCTTTCCCTCTTTCTTGTCCCAGATCAGTCTGTATTATATTGTCACTCAAAATTTCCCACTGAAGAATATACGTCTGACTCTAAGATTTCTGCTCACTTCCCTCCAGCTCATAGGAGGAATTTGCCAGTACTTTGACCTTTATCTCTCTCTCCTAATCTAACTTGAGTCGGTAGATGCCAAAGGTAGCTTAGTTATTTTATATGTTTCCAGCTTTATCTGCCGATAGCCTGTCATTCTTTGTGTAGATTCAGATGCCTGTGGAGTATTACATTCTGTTCCACATGCCAACAAAACAAGACAGATAAAATGCTGTAAGTATGGTAATAAAACTCCCAAACAAATTAAACCTTGAGAGAGGTCACTCATAATTAGCTTCAGTTCCAAAAGACCCTGTATTAGCAACTCAAAATTACGTACATAGCCAATTAAAACAGTAGTTCATGCTCAGATAAGGAGATGGGAACACTGGCTATTTTTTGTGAATATTGGCTTTCCTTCCAAGAGATCCATGTTCTCTTCCCAGCCATTCCATGTGTTTATAGTGTGATATTGAGAAAATCACCCTCTCTCTTTAAGTTCAAAATTTCCCATTAATTTGAATAAAGGCCATGATATGGCTGTTCTTTGTAAAATGCCTTGAAATCCCTGGATGAAGTTAAGCCTTACACTGAAAAAAAACCAGTAGTATCTGTTTACAGAGCAACTTCTAAGTGCCTCAAACTGCCATCCTGAAATTATACAAAAATGCATACATTCATTCAGGATTGTTCGAGTTAGATAAAGCCGTCTGAAAAGGACATATTCCCAGTTCATGGGCAATTATTTTCTTTTAAAATATAAAATTAATTTTGTCCCAAATCATACCAAACTCCTTAGAAATTATTAGTATTTCCTGCAAATGGGAAATCCCAAGGGTAAAAAAAAAATAAAATAATCAGAAATACCAAGGAAGGATGACTTCCAAAAGAAACTACATTCCTGAGTGAATCCTGCATTGTAGAGAATGGGTACCTTGGGTGGGGAGTAAAAAGGAAAAGGAAGTTAGTCTTGCAGGGTGCCTGCAGAGAACCAGACACAGCCTGTGTACCATTCCTCTTCTTTTTGTGCTTTAACCCTAACTCTTAGCCAAAATTCAAGGTTCTGTAGTCATTTTCTGTTAGGAAGATAAATTCATAATAAGAGAGGCAGGTGTCTTGGACACAGCTTCACTTGTTTACAAATAAAGTACATAATCTTGTTTCCTTGAACAAGGCCTTGAACAAGGCAGAGCTGATCCTGCTCTGATTTCTGCCTTGAACAAGGCAGAAAACAGCAAGCTGGAGACAGCTTCTCAGAAGGGGGTCCAGCGTGGTGAGCCACTAATGCTGGCCTAAGTGGGATCCCAGGAGATTTTCCCAGCACCATCTTCCCTGCGCTTATTCAGGCCATAACTTAAGCTTGGCTTTACTTCCTCCCTCTCAGGTATGCGGGTCCTTCTGGGCTGCTTGCACATCCTGGCAGTGAGTGTTGTACTTTGGGGTATCACAGGTATCATCTGGCACAGCCATCAGTGCCAGATATAACCTCCTTGCCACTCCTGTCACAGGCTGCAAGGTCTCTCTTGCCGTAAGAAGTCTTCTTTTCAACTCCCAAAGGAAAAGTGGATTGTGTATCACAGGGTCACACAGCAGGAAACATGAACTCAGTGTATATGATAATGATGAAATTGCAGTATAAATATCATTTCCATTAGCAAAAAAAAAACCCAAACCTGCTACCACTCAAGAAGGAGGAACTAAAAAGAAAACCAAACCTGAGAGGTCTTTTTCATTATCTAATTCACGATCATACCTTGATTTCTCCAACTGAGGCTGTGGGCTCTGGGGTAGATCATTAAGGCTCCTTCCTTTTTTTTTTTTCTTGTAGTGTAGAACCCTCCACTACAGAAAAGAAAAGCGGGCATTGGAAACTCTAGGGGTGCCGTGAGCTCTATCAATTCCAGCAAGTCCATAGAGAATTTATGGAGGATAGCCCCAGGCACATGATCAAAAGAGCAGAGAGAGGGAAGGTGGTGTTCAGTCTTTGGAAACACTGAGAATAGCTGAAGTTTCTTGGAAGAGTTGATTTTTTAATTTTTCTGTTGTTAAGCTCC
Organism: Heliornis fulica; assembly: GCA_013399135.1. Taxonomy (NCBI): domain Eukaryota; kingdom Metazoa; phylum Chordata; class Aves; order Gruiformes; family Heliornithidae; genus Heliornis; species Heliornis fulica. The sequence goes on along the minus strand of VXBZ01000168.1, from coordinate 1,881,563 downwards.
CTCATCTCTAATGAGCAAGAGTCCTTCTGTCATGTCATGTATTGAGTTTAGATTTAGATTGCAGTGTTGTTCACTGCTCTGCTATAAAAGTCAAATAGATTTAACATCCAGACCTGTAAATCTTTTGCAATGAAACAGGAAAAAAGATAGAGGCTACAGAACAAAGACCAGTGAATAGAAGTGTCCCCATGAACGGCCTGTGGGGCTTTCTCATTAACCGCTGTGCTGATTTATATTGTTGTCATCACAATCCTTTTGTGTTGTATTTCATTATATTCAGAGAATATTGTTACAATTAGACTGAAATTTGTCTTCATGGGAGGCATTGCCCTCACTGAAGGGCAAGCATGATATTCCTGGGCAATCTGTAGTGCAATTTGCCACCTACAGCTGCCAGGTCACGTCCACTGGTTCTTCACCACCATGTACAGGGCTGACCCACAATCTCAGGAATGCTTAACGAGGTGATTTCCAAACAACCACATCTGCACTAAGCATTCAAGTAAAAGACAAACAACCACCTTTGGGTGGGACTGAGGAAGGGAAAATCCAGGCACCCCCCTCCTTGGTTCAGGAAGAGTTGAAAACAGCTGCTTCTGCTGGGGTTTGTGCTGTCCTGATTTTAGATGGGATAGAGTTAATTTTCTTCCTAGCAGCGGGTGCAGTGCTGTGTTTGGGATCTATGAGAATCATGCTGATAAGACACGGATGTTTATAGTTGCTGCCAGAAAATGTTTGCACCAAGACACAGAATTAGCATCCTACTGCCCTGCCAGCAAGAAGCTGGGAGGGGACACAGCCAGGACAGCTGACCCAAACAGGCCAAAGGGATATTCCATACCATTTGACATCATGGTCCATCTACAACTGGGGGAATCTGGCTAGGGGTTTATACTGTGTCTCAGGACCTAGCTGGGCATTGGTGGTGCTGTGCATCCCTGGCTTTGTGCATTTTTTAATCATATAGGCCGAAGATGGCCTGCTTGGGAGGACGTGTGCACATGTTGCAACTAATTGCACACTCTACATCAGACTGCAAAACCAAAGACCAATTAATCATCATTTCACTTTGCCAAATAAGTAAATACCACTACCCTCATCTTACATACAGGAAGAACGAGTCATCAGGCAGTCACAGAAAGAGCTGGGGCCAGTGCCAGGGCCAGGAAACAGGTATCAAAACTCTCCCTTGCGTTAGCTTTCATCCTGCTACGCTCAGGCAACACAGACGATCTCCCATGGAGTCAGACTTGAGCTACCACCTCTGGAACAGGGGAAGGCAGCAGCCAGCCTGTCCTGGTGCCCCATGGCTGCCCGGGGTAGCCAGACCCCACATGTTGCAGACTTTTGGCTTCCTGTAACTTAGAATCAGAGAATCACTTGGGTTGGAAAAGACCTTCAAGATCATTCAGTCCAACCACAGCCTAACCTTGCCTAGTCCATCTCTAGATCATGTCCTTCAGCACAGCGTCTATTTGCCTTTTAAATACCTTCAGGGATGGTGACTCCTCCATTTTCCTGGGCAACCTATTCCAATACTTGACCACCCTTTCAGTTAAGACATTTTTCCTGATGTCTAACCAAAATCTCCCCTGATGCAGTTTGTTGTGGAGAGATTAGCCAGTGAATGGCTAATGGAGAAGGGGCACCACTCAGTCAAGTTAGTCAAAGTTTAGCACAGCCAAAGTTTAGCACAGCAGGCCCAAGGACAGAGTGTCCTTGAGCCCAGCTGCTGCACAACAACAAGGTGCAAAAGAAACAAGAATGTCCATATAAGGAAAACTGCTAACCGCAAGGCTAGCCGAAAGATACAAACTGATACAAACTGGGAGGAGTTGACATTTGGTCACGGACCAATGCTGAGCTTTGCTTTTGCAATATGTATGAGCTAATTATAGTTAGAGATAAAAGGTATCCTGTTGTGAGCAATAAACGATACTTTCCGATCATCAACATATGGTGTCTGTCTCCCGCTGTTTCTCCGACAGTTTGTAACCATTTTCTCCCGTCCTATCTCTTGCTGCCCAAGAGAAGAGATGAACCTCCACCTCTCTATACCCTCCTTGCAGGTACTTGTAGAGAACAATAAGGTCTCCTCTCAGTCCCCTAAGACTAAAAAGCCCCAGCTCCCTCAGCCACTCCTTGTAGGGCTTGTGCTCCAGACCCTTCACCAGCTTCATCATCCTTCTCTGGACACGCTCCAGCACAACATCCTTCCTGTAGTGAGGGGCCCAAAACTGCACACAGCACCAGAGCTGAGTATAATGGGAGAATCACTTCCCTACTCCTACTGGCCACACTGTTGCTGACACAAGCCAGGATGCCACTGGCCTTCTTGGCCATAACAGGGCCTGCTCATGCCCAGCCAGCTGTCAACTAACACCCCCAGGCCCTTTTCCTCCAGGGAGCTCTCCAGCCACTCTGTCCCAAGCCTGTAGCACTGCCTGGGGTTATTGTGGTGACCAAAGTGCAGGGCCCAGCACTTGGCCTTGTTGATCCTCAGAATTGTTCATTGTGGAGAGGAACTGGGGTCTTAAGGAGTCCTGTTTGGTAGTTCTAGGGACTTCTGTTTTCTTCTATAGTAGCAGAATAGCAGGCACAAAAAAAATAACAGTGATGAGCTTTGAAGACCAGTCAATGTTTCGTTTCCATTTAATTTTTGGTATTTTGTATGTGTGCATACAAACACAGGTGCCGATTAAAAGCTTCTCATTAAAAAATAAAACCAATAGCTTTGACTTGCCTAAACTTGGAGCATCGTGGTAGATGGTTCACAGGTCCCATAGCTGACTGGCCTTTTCAAAGTCAGACCACTACAAACTTCTTTCTCCCGTTGTTAAAACTCGGCTCATCCTATAGACTTCCTGATTGTGGGCTCATGAGGCTGTATTGAACTAAGCACAGAGGTATTGTTCAGCTTGCAGCACTTTTCTCTCACAACAGAACAAAGAGAGAAAGTATAATAAATAAATATTTTATTATTTTTTTAAACTCCAACATCAAACTTAGCAGAGAAAACAAGATGCTTGGCCAAACCTAGATCTCCAGGGGAGCTGAGAGTTGATTTACCCTGCTAACGCATCAGTAATTCTCTGTGCTACATAAGAACTGTGTGGTTCAGCTTCTTTGCTGTCTGGGTTGGTGCTGAAATCCCCTAGCCACATGTTCCAGCAAGTGATTCTTTTATCAAAATAAGCTTTGCTCTTCACACCACAAGTGTTGTATATAGCTGGTATTGCCCCCTTCCATTATACCCTTGAATAGGATTGACTGCAGTGATGTGGCAGCGATGTGCTCACAGCAGAATTTAGCCCCAGTTTGATGGGATAAGGCAAAGAGACAGATTTTGGCACTTACATCATGGAGGGGTAATATCAAGGCTTAGGTCTCTGTGGATGTTACCAGTGGCAAAACTCTGCTGATCCAAATTCAAGAGATCAGTCTCAAGGAGGACATGTATTAGGATAGTGGGAGAAAAGGAAAGAAGGGTTCAGAGGCTGAAGCATCTGGCTCAGCCGCAGCAGTTAGAGCTCACCATAGCTCTGAGCTTATATATGCCAGCGAGGACTCCAGCTGTATGGGGAAACAAAACAGTGATGGAGCAAGAGGGACATGAGGAGGAGACAAGGATTTGAACCTGGTTGGAGCAGTCCATCACCAGACAGATCCAACACTGGTGAAGGTGATCATGTAGTTTTGTGCTTGCAGATGGTTAGGGAAGGCAATGAGCTCTGCCCCTTTCTTTCCAGAAAGTATAAGGATAGGCCATTCTGAATTTTAAATAAAAGGAAACAGGAGAATTTCCACACCGAACCATCCTTAATCCATCTGTGCAAATACCTTTGTATCTATTGGCAACAAATCTGGAAGGTCCATCTGCTTCCAACCAGCACACCAAATGCACTCTTCCAACCTCACATGCTCTGACTTGATGTCCCATCATTTTACCAGATCATAGAAAAGGAGGAGGAGGGAGAAATCCAGTGGACTTATTCTAATCCCTGAATGCAGTTTTGGATCTGCTTTCTATGGTCACGCCACCTCCTTGTCTATATAAACAATATCCCATGCTGGAGGCAATTCTCTACAGCCTGCAGAGAGGACAAAGGAGAGAATAAAGGGTAGTGAGAAACAGAGTTAGTACTTAGTCTAGGGAAGCATAATATGACAGTGTATAACAGTTTTATGCCAAAGAAATACCAACAGTTTTCTTGGCTTTTTCACTAGAACCTGCTGAAGTTGAGAGGCAGAGAGTGATTTTACAGACTCTGACATGTTTAACTGAATGGCTGAGCAAAAAGCTTGGGAAATACCTTTCACATCTGAATGTACAAAATAATACAACCTGTGGTTTGTGTCAGCCTGGATTTCCACATGCCTGGGATTTAAATGTAAATCTTTGCCAAACACAAGGATTTTTTAAGGGTGTTAATCACAGAGCTGTTTTTATAGTGTGCAAAGTGATTTGAAATCATTGGGGAGCATTAATACCTTGTGGGAGAGTTCCAGGTTAGAAGACTGCAGGTTGCAGCACTGCTAAAACATATAAATCACTTCAGCTATGGTGGAATGTGATGATTTGAAACCATCAGGTTTGGAAATGGAAAAAAAAAAGACACGATCTTGAAAGATTCTAACTGCTTTGAGTATACTGATCCCAGTCCTACAGCTCTGATGGAGACATATTCAACAAACATCAAAGTACAGGCTGCAAGATCAAATACTTTCTGCTGGAAAATGTCCAGAAAAACTTACCCTTTCTAGCCCTGCATATATTTAGAAAGACCGGACCTAATTGTACAGCAGTTTGCAGTTGGTGTAATTGCCTGCTGTTGTGCAAACTGAGCGCAAACACCTTCTCTGATCTAGTAATAATTGTACATCATTTTCTCATCTTGGTGAGGTGCAAAGCCACAGTGAACAAATGCTTTGTTCTGCAAGGAGAAAGAAGTTGGAGAGATTATTTTCTTGCTTTCATGAGATTTCCAGGCTACAAGCAGAAAAAGACAGAAAGATGAAGGACACCCACAAAACTCTGGAAGTTACATAAAATGGAAATAGAAAAAGAGTGGCAGCACAGCAGCTTCGTTCCTACAAGCAGCATCAGCCCTGGAGTGGGAAAACATGATCGGCTTTACCATCTTGTCCTCTAACCTTGCTCACAGGCAGTCTTAAGGACCGGAGGGAAAACACAGCCTGCGTTGAGCTTATGTATTATTTATGCTGGACCTGCACACTCTCAGACCTAGTACTGTGCTAATAGGAAATGTTAAGAAAGGAAAGCTCTGAGTAGGATTAAGGAACAGCTGTCAATTGGTGATGCTCAGTAAGATGTAATTACTGTTACTGGATCAGACAGGATGTGTTTAAACATTACACTTGCTTCTAAAAGCCATTGGTATCCACAGAGAAAAGAGTAAAACACATTTCTAAGTTTACCAAATTTCTAAACATGCCATAATTATTCTTCCCAAGTTTCCTGCATTTTGCCATGACTTTGTTCAGCAGTGAAGATGATAACAGAGAGGAAACTGGACTTGTATGTGCAGGTTGTGAGGAGTTCCATACTTAGCTTGATTAATATGAGCTATTGCGAAAGACACCTGCCCTTTTTTTGGTGGAGCTCAGTTGCTACCTCTGCCTCATAGCAAGTCTTTGCAAGTCTGGAGGGGAGTGGTGACAAGAGCTTGGCCTGCCTGCCCTGGAGCTCCATTCACGCTTGGATGACAAACACCACGTTTCCAGGTTGCTGCAGTCCTTCTGCCATCTGCATTTGCACCTCTAGGATCCTGCCAAAAGACTGAGCACAAGCCGTCCCGGAGGCAGGGGACAGAGCGTGCTGTCAGGAGCAAGTCATGTGGATCCAGAGCGAGACTCTGCTCATCCATCTTCCTCCAGAGGACTTGTATGCACAAGCGCTTATCAATATGGAGGTAATGCTTATCAACATGTATCTGTGTTCGTACATACAGCATTTACATAATATGCTCTAGACTGAGTTTAAACGCTCCAGAATTATAAATGTCACCTTCCATGCAGCCTGTATTTGGTTCCTTGTATATGTGCAGTGGAATATAACCTTTAATTAAATGTTCAGTTTTGGTTCTTTTTCTTTTTCTCAGTGATCTTGTCATATGGTGAGAACAGTGATAAGGAAAAGAAACAAGACTAGGAATTAATGAGGCTTCTTGCTTCATTTGCATCACCATGTAGGAAATGAAACTTCTGCAAAGAGCAGAGGCAGGAGACTGCAGGAGAGAGTATGTCTTTTGGAATGAAGTAAATGAATATTACAAAATGAAACTCAGTCATGTCTGTGCCACTGCTACAGATTTTCTCTCTGACTGTAACCCCAGTTCGCTCGGTGTGCTTCACAGACCCTGAATTGATAGTTTAAGCACAACAGGGTGGAACAGAAGTGCATGGGCTGACATTAGGGTGCCTGGCAGCTTTCCAAACCAGAGACACCCAAATCTTTGTAAGAACCAAAAGGTACAGAAAGAGGATCCAGCAGCATTAGGTACTTATTAATATCCTAACTCTGTGTGATCTGATTCTTCCATAAGAGAAAATCTGCATTTGGCAAAATTCTCCTTGGAACAGCTTATAAGCTCCTCTCCAATGCGTGAAACACCCATGTTTTCTGAAAGACCAGTTACTCAATTTGAAATCAACAACAGAAAGTACTTCCCCAATTTTTCTCCCCACTGCCACTGGTACGTTAAATGACTTCATTTTGGTGGTGAGCCAAGGAGTAGCTTAGCAGCTTGTAAGGAAGAGCAAACTCAAGATGTGAAAGCATCTGTGCAACAATCCTGACCAGGAGACCTCTGCATATCGAGGAATAGCTCACCCACATCGCGGCGAACCTGAGCAGTCCCAGGCCTGTGCCGTGCTGTGCCATGCCGTGCCACAGGTCCAGCGTGGCCTCAGCCTGCATTGAGCAGCACAGACCCCTTGGCCACAGGACAAATTCAGCCACCTTGTTGTAACGCAGGGGCTGGCGGGCAGCTCCTGCGTGGTACCAGTGTTTATGCCACCTGCTTGGCCCTGCCATTACCTGAAAGTGCAGCAAGAAGTTCTCCTGCAAACACCCTTTAGATCCTCTAGAGTTGTTTTCTGTAAGGGAATTATTTAATAGCTTGAAGGACCGAACAGGAAGAACCCCTCCTTGGAGCATCTGCCAGAGGAATATCCATCTGGGGCCTGTCTGATGCTGTGCAAATGCGCCAAGTGTCTGAAGGGACATAAGAATTTCTCAGTATTTATATTCATCTCTTTATTCTAGCTTAGTAAAGTTGCTATTTTATTACTTTCTTTCTTATTGAGCCTTTCCTACCTCTTTCTGAGGTCCAGAAAGAGCTCTGCCCCATCTTTCTCCACCTCCCCTTCCTTCACCTCACCACCATCCTGGTGCAAAACAATGTCTTATATGGAATTTTTTTCAAAAAACTTTTGCCATGTTTGTGAGAAACAAACCCTGAAGAGTAAAAAAAAAAAAAATTGGAAAGCTACTAAATGTAAGTTTGTCCTATACCATCAGGAAAGCAGATGCTCCAGTCAAGGCTAGATTAGTGGTGCATAACATACATGGATAAATCAAAGAAAAAGATACGTATTGTGGAAAAACTTCATAAAGCCCTGGTGCTACCTGGCCTCTGTGATCAGCTGCCTTTAAAAGAAACTTTTATAGGCTAAGATCTCTCACAAGGTTATTTTGTTTATTATGCAGAGAAGGAAATATTTTGCAGTATAACAGGTAGGGTTTTGTCACTTGGGCTTCAGGAGGTGGAAAAGAGCAAGGAGGGATATAATTCTTCTTAATTTAAATGTTTACCCTAGCGATATAAACTAAAACAAACTTTAAAAAAAGGACTGCTGTTGTTACAGAGACTCAAAATCACACTTGCCTTTTCTTTGCCTGGATGGCTCACAAATGACCTGGGGATGGAACATGCATAAATAATGAGTGCAGTCATGAAATCTCTGATTGCCCCCTTGCCTCTACAGCCACAGCCACATGGCCCCACTGACTCCAAAATAAAGGTCCTATGAAACTCAGAAACATTCCTAGAAATTCAATGGGGGAAAAACTGGTATTTATTTCTCTCGTGGCCTCACTCTAACGATAACACACCTTCAGGTTTTAGATTTACTAAAAACATTGTCCTGCGGACAGAGGCTTGGAAATACGACCCGTTCACAGGCAGAAAAAAAGAAAGGCAAAGTAAAAGTGCCTCAAGCGTTCCTTACAAAAGAAGTTTCTAAAACCTCATCTTTACATCAGCCTCTCGATATTTTTGCAGCCTGACTCATAAAATGCTGAGTGTGTGTGGGAGAGGAAGAGTGGGAGCGAAGGGATGGCACTGCCATTTAAAAAATGGTTATAAATAGATAAGATGCCAATTGTCATCATTTTGCCCTCAAGACATTGTTAACTGGCCAAGATTATTGCCAATGTCTGTAACTAATAATGCAAAGGTCTTTTAGCTTGTTTCTTAAACTCAAAGGGGAGTGTCACGAGACTTGACAGCAACACATGCATCTTGCACCCTATGGCTCAAATTGGGGTCTTTCTAGATAGTTTCAGCAGCGTTTCTGCTTAAAATTATGGTTTAAGAACATACCAATTTAAAATTTGCACTCACTCGATTGCCGGCAGCCCAGATGGCAACAAAACAAACTCACGGTATCATTTACTTTGCACTGTTTATACTGTTTGCTTCCTCCTGCTTCTGCCGAAGTGAATCGGTTTCGTTTTCCCTTCTGCAGAAGTCAGGGGGCGGGTTTAATCCCTGGCTGTCACCCACCTTCTGTCCTGCTAGCCCTCAGGCTGTGGGCTGCCGAGAGGAAGGTTTAACCCTGACATCCAAATGTAAAGCCTCCCTTTGGCTGCTTTAAAAATGTAAGGGAAACAAGGTACAGGCCGAAACTTAGTGATAGCAGTGGGACTGTAGTCTTAACCCTTTGTTTTCTGGGCCACATATCATAACACTTTTAAGACGAGACGTATTCAGTTACGTCAGCAAAGCTGCCAAGACCCGCACTATGGCACACATCTGTGAGTAGGGTCCCAGGCATGACTGCGGGCTCTTTCTCACTGCACAAAGTATCTGAGAGGGCACCGATCTGACGTGTGCTACAAACTTAGGAGTCCCTTCCAACTCCAGATATTCAATGACTCTATAAACTGCCAAATGTGTTTACATAGGAGAAAACAATGCTGCGGAGTCCCACTACCGCACTTCCCCACTTTCCGGCCAGCTGGCTGGGCTTGTTTGAGTGTGACAATACAGGGAGAAACACACAGAGTGCTCGTTGTTTTCCACAACACAAAGTACATGGGTTAGGGAATCCCAACCTTGGCTCTATGCAAACCATCTGACCTCAGCAATCTAACACAGCAGCCCAGGCCAACTTCCCAAGGAGCCCGAGGCACAGGTTTTTAACACAATGATTTCTCTTCATGTGCTGACATGCTTTTCAGCACACTGTGCAGGGAGGAAGCACATAGAGCCTAGGGGGTACCTGCACCCACCTGTTGCCAATGCTCCCAACCCTTCCAGCCAGAACCATTTGCCAAGATACCGAAAAGTCTCTTTGGGGACTTCTAAGAAAATTCCAGATCTATCTGTACTGGGCAGAGGACTACTCAACATCCATGCTTCCCAGCACAGATCCCACGGGAGTTTGTGAGTTTTTGGCAGGACTGCATGCTGATCCCTGTGGTCATAAGTCTGGGACAAGCACTTTGCTGTTCAGCACAGACAAGGCGGGGATGGATGCTTGTGGGTATATGGAGGCTCACATGATTTTAGGTTCCCAGAAAAGATTTACAGTCAGATCTTAGATACCTGTGGACTGGGAGACACAAGACAACATTGCAGATGTCACACACTTGAACATAAGTACTCCGATGCCACTAAAGGTACCTACAATGCAATTATTTCCACACTTGGATCGTGACTTCTGTGCTAACAACTACATAGCACTGAAGTCCTGCTGAAGGGTGGTGTGCCTTCAATTGCTGCTGCCTTTGTGTCTTTTTTTTTTTCTAAGAAAATTGAAAGCAGATTTCCAAGAAAATCATGCTGTGCTACAAAATAGAGCTTTATAAAAGAAGGGGGGTTTAGAACATTAGCTGCAGAGACAGACCAAGGCCTCTTGACTAGTAAAGACTTGGCACTAATACGTCTTCTACCACTAAAGCTTCACAAAAGACCTGATTCTCAATTACTCTGATTTGATCTTCTGTGGCATTTAGCAGACATAGCAAAGAGTAGCAGATGCAGCTTGCTACATTCCCTTTCAAACACAACTGTCGTTCACTGAATGTGTCCCAACTGGGAAAAAATAGTCAGGTTTTGAGTACGTGTGATACAAATATGTATGTATGATATGCACATGCAAATACATGGTACCTGCTGTTGTCCTCTCTGGAGCACAGCTTTAAGCATGACAAGGTGGCTGTAAGACTCTCAGCGTCACTCAGCTTCCAGCGGTTGTACAGGAATGAGCTCCAAAAAGGAGCCAGGTCACAGACACAGTGCTGCTATATTTGTGCAAATGCTGTCTGAGAAAATGCTCAGGTCTGACTCTGGGCATTTCTCTGAAAGAAGGTTTGATCTGGATCTGATCTGACAGGACTCTGGAGCATGTTTGTAGATTGCAGTACTCCCTCCCCGGGTTACCAGCCTGGTACTTAACCTCTCCGAGTTGCTCAGGTGCTCCGGAGGAGATAAGCATAATCTGCGATGACATCTAGGCTACACCACAAGATAATGCTGCTTCTGGTGCTTTATTCAAAATACCTGTCAGGAGATAGCTTCAGGTTCTTCCGTAAGCAACTACAGCACTTGTGGCTACAGCTGTACTCAGAGTGGCAGAACTAAACCGAACTGCCACCCTCAGGAAACCTTTATTAGAACAATTTCACATTAGGCAGTTTTTGTAACCAGATCTTAAACACACTGGCTTTCAAGAAACACTGACAAGCACTGTGTTAGCTAACCCTTAACTAACCCATACATCTTTTTATTTTTTTTTTTTTAGAAAAGGAGTACTTGGACATATTGTCCACACAGATTCCTTAAAAGCTTTGCACTGGAGCAACTCTTCAACCTGCCATTGATTTTCTTTGAGAATGTCATTTCAGGACGTAACGCTGAAGGTATCTTGCCTTGAAAATCAAATCCATGGGAGATCTAAGTTGGCATGGGTACTGGACCTGTGGGCAAAGGCAGACGGCGGTTTTTTAGCCTTACATGGAACTTCTTCTGTTTTGACTTGGATCCTGTCTGCATGTATTGGAGAGCACTTCATTTTTTTTCTCATCTTTTAATCTGGTAGTTAATAAATGCACTAAAGGGGAGAGTTTGGGTCTTTTTTATAAGCTCAATGGACAGTTTCCAAAGCAAAAATTGATTGCTCTGGAAGGAAGCAGAAAAAATCCACCAGAGTATTTTGGTATATATCATCATCTTTTGTGTTGCAAAACAAAGCATGTCACACTGATTTTTTTTACTGAAAGGTACGCAGGCTTAAACATGTCACTGGGCCACTGAATTCATATTCTTCAACCTAGGCAGATCACCTGTTCCAAAGAGCTGTCAGAGCACTGAAGCAGATTTTTTTGGTCTAGGGGTTCATTTTCCTTCAAACTGCTTTGATCATGTTTAGTCCTACCCTTCATGGCTGGCTTAGCAATGTGTCACTTTCTTACACAACGGGAAAAAAGATCCACTACAGACCTAATGTCCCACATTTCCTTGAGAAGGACATGAACCAGAACACTAATTTGTCACAATAATTGACTTTCCAAGACATGCTGAGGTTTTTTGTTTTGGGTTTTTTGGGGTTTTTTTTTTACGTCTTTGGAACCATGATTCCTACCATACATTTATCAGACAGAGTATTTTCAGGCAATACCAAATGTAAATTATGCTGTAGGCTGTAGACCAAACCTGTAGGACTGTGGATGCGACACAAAGATACCATGAATGGTTGGTGTTTTGATATGGAGCCCTAAGGCCAGTCCTGTGGCATTTGGTTGATCATCTCAGCACAGGCTCCAAAGACATTTAAACATGCTTAATAATCACTTTATGCTGCTGAAGTAGATGAGTATCTCAGCCTCTTTCTGAATAATCCAACTATTTAAAAATAAAACTACATATCAGAAGCAACATAATGTTTCAGCATGTAAGAACCTCCTGTTCCTCTTACTCTTGGTCTGTTCTTCAAGCGTTTGGGGTTTATTTTTTTGTGTACAACAAAACTAAGTAAATATAACCAACTTCAGACAGATATGAATGGCAAAAGTGACATTGCTGTCACTGAGAGAAATCCCTTGAAGTGGAAAGAGTACCTCCAGCAAGTGGAGATGAGAAACGAGCAAACCACAACATGCATTTTCGAAATTCATTCCAACCGAGAGGCATGTGAAAGGTAACACTGCATACATTTCAACCCTCCCTTTGCTCAAGTTCCCTGAAAAAACCTACAACAGAAATAGCTGTGAAGTTTAAGATGTTAGCACCCCTTGCCAGAGGTTATGCAAACCTGCACCTCAGCACTTTACAGCTTAGTCAAAACCTCTTTGAAATGCGTGTTTATCTCTGGTCCCTGGATTTTGCACAGCAACAGCTGAGGCGAGGCAAGTGCATACACTCTCCCTCATCAGTTACTCCAACAGTCCCTGCTGAAGACATGCAGTGGTAACATCTTAAATGGCACCAGGTAGATTTGCCTGGAACTGGTCTAACCTCTCTTGGAAGTTCCACCCTGCGCTTGGATCTTATGTAGAGGGAGACTGAATTAGCTAAGCTACTCTTTCTCTAATTTCCCAGCATTATCACAGGCAGGTAACCACCCTACCCACAACAATGCTGTTGTCAAACTTCTCTGTATCTTCCTACTTCCCTGCAGCCAGGAGAATGACTTGCTATTTTGGTATCACCGGCACTCCTGCCTGACCTACAAGCTTCCTTCAGACCCATGGCTGGCAAAGCCATGAACCTCTCACAAGGGACCACTGACTGTCCTACTGCTTACAAAAATAGGTGATGTCTTCCCTACAGTTAGCTTTTCTGTTACTGTGTCAGGTGTTGCACAAACTACATCTTGTGTCCAGGCCAGTTGCTGTGAGCCTCATGCACATGAAGCAACATGAACATTTTATTTTCTTTGAAAAATAAATAAAACTAAGAAACAAAGTCAACAGTTCTTGTATACAACCTGAAGTAAAAAAGCCTATGCATTTCTGAGGCCAGTACACACGTGGAGGGTTGCACTGAGGGCAAGTTCTTTGATACAAGCCTTTCTTTGTGTTGATCCTCTTCTGTGTTCAAAAAGAGGGAAAATAAATCTCAACTCCTCTGGGCAGTACAGAGTCACATTCTCCTCTGGGTGTTACAGATTTTTTTTTTAGTGCCAAGTTTCTCTGTCTCTTTCTATACTGTGTTCTCAGAGTCCTAAATACATTTATCGGGACTGCTAAGAAGGTAAATCCAAAATGAGGGACTCATAGAATCACAGAATGGTTTGGGTTGGAAGGGAACTTGAAGATCCCTTATTTGACAGACTGAGGGAGCTGGAATTTTTCAGCCTAGAGAAGGCTTCGGGAGGACCTCATTGCAGCCTTACAGTACTTAAAGGGAGCATGTAGACAGGAAGGGAATTGGATTTTTACAAGGGTAGATAGTGGTAGGACAAGGGGGAATGGATTGAATCTAGAGAAGGGAAGGTTTAGGTTAGAGATCAGGGGGAAGTTCTTCAAAGAAAGAGTGGTGGAATGGGCTGCCCAGAGAGGTGGTGGATGCCCCAACCCTGGAGGTGTTCAAGGTCAGGTTGGATGGGGCCCTGGGCAACAGGTGGTGGATGCCCCAAGCCTGGAGGTGTTCAAGGTCAGGTTGGATGGGGCCCTGGGCAACCTTGTCTAGATGCAGGCCTGGAGGTTGGTGGCCCTGCCTGTGGCTGGGGTTTGGAACTCAATGATCCTTGGGACCTCTTCTAACCCAAACCATTCTATGATTCCAACACCTCTTCCTTCCCCTAGACCAGGCTGCCCAAAGCCAGAGACTGAAATGAAGGTCTCTTCATAGTCATGTCTCTGCTCCAACTCAGCACGGAGCCTTAAATTTACTGTTTCTTCTTTTTTTAAAAAAAAAACAAAACAACTAGATTTTCAAGACTGAGGCCCCTTCAATGCCTAAAGTGCTGTTATGAACAACCACAGAGAACTATTCCCTGACTGTGGCCAGCTGTTGCCCTCCCATACCAAAACTGGCATCTCAATCACAGAATACTTGATATCTGTCGGCATGCCCAAGCTTTCCTGTGAACCTAGGCAATGCCTCAGACTTTGGACAAAACAGACACAGAAGAAAAAACTGTGGTTGCCTGGTAAGGCAGAGCTGTCTGGTCTCGGTCCCCCTTCTTTCCACCTGAGGAGCTCAGCGGTGCAGGCACTTGTTAGAATAGCTGCATGGGAGTAACCAGGCACAGGACATAAGCTGTGCTGAGCTCTTGCTCTGCTTCTCCACTCCAGCTGGCTTGGACCCAGGCAGCTCAAGTTTCTCTTCGTATCACTTCCCCTGCTCTCCAGATTCTGGGGCCAGCACAGGCAGGGGCAGCCCAGATCAGTTTGCACACAGGATTTCGGTTGTTTTCCTGTTGCACAAAGCAGAGTAAACAAAGATGAAAGAGGCAGCAGCTGGAATGACACAGCTTTGCAGAGATTCCATAGCCACCCGTGCATTTCCTGTATCTGGAAAGAAGGAGACACTTTTCAAACATTTTGTACTTGTAAAGGGTTGCTAAGTAAAGGGAAATTCACCCATCTTGCAACTTCAAGAGCTGCAGCTGCAAAGTGGAAGCACAGAGCAGCAAGTGGTTTGCTTGCCAACTGCTGCTTCCCTCGTGCAGCAACTCTTTCTCACGACTGGAGGGGAGCATTTTTACCTGTTCAGAAGAATTAGCAATAAGCTAGAAAACAGTCAAAAGAGCCTGTTTGTCTTCCCCTCTGACTTTCTGCCTGGAGTGATTAAGAGAAAGTACGTGTGAGGAAAATAATCACAACCTGAAGCTGCCATACTATCTTCTGGTTAATGCTGCACAAAAGCACACAGGAAGCTCCTCACTCACTTCCTTCAAAAGCCAAGAGGACACATAGAAAAAAAAAAACAAACCAAACATGAAAGCTTGTTTCACTGCAGGAGATGAATGAGGTACATCAATCATTTGTGGCTTTTTGCACACAATCTGGTCACTCTGAGGGACGGTTGTTCTTCATTTGAATTATGCTGCTACATTATTTCTATCTCACTGTCCTGCTTTCTGTACAGTTACTTAATTAAGTTCCTTACAATAATTAAGTTTGCTTTAACTCCAGGTTGCAAATAAAAAGAGAAATGACATCTCTAAGCATTACATAAATTTAAGTATGTGTTTTTATTTTATACTTGCATGGCACATTTTGATTTGTAAACATTAAATTACTGGTCCCCTTCAATTTTGAAAATAACCATCAGACATTTGAGAGCATTACCTGAGATTTAGGGAAAAAAAAAAAAAGGGAGAGAGGGATCTGGCATCTTTTACCTTAGTCACATAGAGTACCACTTCAGGAAGAATTACAAAAAGGAATTTTTTCCAAAACAGGACAGTTTCCTTTTGACTATAAAGTTATAGAAAATGTACTGAAACACCTCCGAATGACCAGCCTTATTCAGAGGATGTTGCAAGTCACTGTCTCAGATGATTCCATCAATGCATAGTTGAAACACTGCATCAGTCCTGCAGCAGCATGATATCAACGTTGTCATGAACACCTTGTAAAAGCAGCTCCCCTTGATAGGTGACGATCTTTCGTCGTTTTGCAGCCTTAAGAGTCCCCACCAGGGCTTCAAAGAGGTTGGCACACTTCTCATCAGCAAAGAGCACACCAAATTTCACGCTCACTTGTCCATCAGCATCTAAATCAAAGATATAACATGAAAATACATGCAGATTTTCTTTCAGTTAGGAGATTGCTGGGGAAACAAAGTGACATGCAGTCAGAACACTGGGAAACACACTATGAATACTGACGATAAATAGCAGGCAGAACTCCCGTCAGTTGTGACTTCCTCTTTTTTCCCCAAAGACTCACATTGAGGACCACCTATCTGCCATGCTTATTTTTACTGACGGCTTTCTGAAACCTATGACCAGCACAGGCTACTAAAACTCCTCAAAGCATAAGGAAAAAATTATTTTTTCATTAATTGAAAAAGTACTTTAAAGATTTTATTTTTTCACTGTTTATTAATATTTAAGCTTGACATTGAAAAAGTGGCAATGTGAATTTGTTTCTCCCACATGGCAAGAATTTTAAAATACACATGAAAGTTAGCTGGGTTATTCCTAAAATGCAGATGCAGTCATATAAAATGCAAGCCATATGCATCCATTTAGGTTTTGAAAAACAAATGGAACTGAATGAAATTTTATCAGAGCTGAAGTATATGAGCAGGCAGCATATCTGCAAATTGCATAAATATTTTTGAAGAAGGAGCATTTTGTTTTTCATTGTCAAATCTTAAGCAAAAAAGCTACTTTCTTAGCAAGTTTAAGGAAGGTTGGGAATACACCTATAATTCCTGGGTTAGTTTCAGACACAAAGATCAGCTGCTTCCAAATAATACTACGATGAACAGAACTGAAGCGTATGAATCTGAAGTTCAGAAGTTACCAAGGAGGAAGGTGGAGGAAAAATGTGCAAGTTTCTTCTTTGATGGCTGTAACAAATATTGGAAGTCTAAAGAAAAGGGTAACTTTGCAATTGATCCAAGTGAGAGCAGGATTTCAGGCCTACAACCTCTGGACAGCACAAGCTTAAATGTTTAACTTTGGAACAGAACTACTTTAAAGTATGGGACACAGGGAATGATAGAATATACTGAGTTGGAAAGGACCCATAAGGATCATCAAGTCCAACTCCTAAGGCTAGAGTCCCAGACAGTCCAACATTAAGTATATTTGCAAGTTTTCAGGTTACCTGAGCCTGCCTAATTAAATCTGCCAAGCTTACAGGTTGATGTAACGTGACTGCATCTCTAAGACACATATGTCATATACATGCAGGTATGTATAACACGACTACTACCGTCAGAGATACTGCAATACTCACTTTTGGTTCCCAAACGCCGTATCTCCTCAACTAAGAGGTTAATTTCATGTTCCACGTTCATTATGGTCTGAAAAGTAAAATAAATTTTGGCAAAGTTATTAGGAGACCTGTAAATTCCTTCTGCCATCCTGGCCATTAGTTCACCTCTGAGGACATGAATGTCACAGCATCTCATAAATCCCAGTAGCCTGGAGACACATGGCTAAAGGATAATCTGAGATTTCAGTCCTGAAAGGATAAAAAGTCTCTACATTTAAGGGGAAGGGGACAGAAACTACAGCATCAATAAATCCTAAACACAAATATAAGGAGCTAATCTCAAAATATGAAAAAAGGGGTAAGTTTGGGGCGGTGAGGGACTAGTTGTTTTAAAGAATGAGCTTAGGCTGCCACAGAATCAGAGTATCTTGGTAACAACACAGGTATTCAGGGGCTTTGCAAGTTTCTATCAATGCCCTCAATAAAAATGGAGCATCTTCTTTTAAATTCCCCTCTGGGATATGAGATATGTGGTAGGTTTAGGGTTTTTTTTAAAAAGCACACCACAGCTTTCCACTTCTCCTGGCAAGATACTGCAGACATCCAGCTGGTAACAGCAGGTCTATGCATGCTGTGTTTGAAAGGACATCAGCTACCATACGCCTGCTACAGAGAGCAGAACTGAATCAGAGACAAACTAAGCAAGTGTCCTGAGAAAGCCAGCAACCCCAAGCAACCACCACACTGCCAAATGCACCCTGTGTGCCCCTCTGCTGTGAAACCCTGCCATTTCCACCAACTTGCACCAATGCCTTGCAACAGTTTGGCCCTACACAACTCAGTAGACATCAATGCTACACATTGTCAATGCCACTCAAAACACTATTTGGCTCCAGAGTATCTGCAGTTAGTAACTGCAGGCACTGGGAAGGGGTTTTGGGGATCTAGGCTGTGCAAAATTGGCAGCAAGGCAATGAAAGCTTCAAAAGTGGAATTTCTGAGGCAAAAAGTGGTGTGGAGGAAAGCACAAGAAACTGTGCCCCACAAAGTAAAGGATCAAATGCAGCTTCTGTGGGTACTAATGGCGCAGTCTGGAACAGAAGCCATAGGGTGTGCTTGTGGAGCTGGGCACTGTCCAAAAGGGGCTCAGCAAACACTGAGACCCTCTTGGCTGTTCAAGAAACCAGGATGTCTGCACAGATCTGGTAAGTAAGCAGTGTTAAAAAAAAACTGGCATCTGGGTGCATCACAAACTCTTCCTACAAGAAAAACTTCCCCCTGCCCAGAACTAAAACAGGCAAGAGGGGCACAGTTCCACCTTCGGACTTCTCATGATTTATCCAAGAGGCAGCAAAATACCTTCACAACATAGCCTAATTTCCAGATCCCACACACACTTGCAAAAAATCTGTCTTTTTAACGTGCAAGATTAAGAACTTCATTATCGGCACGGGTTTCAGTCAAAGCCTCGTCCACGCCGCAGTTCCACCCTACGGCACGTAAGAATAAACACGCAAGTGGACAGTAACTGACACGGAACAGTGCAACAGGGTGCGCTGCTGCCGTGGCGCCTCTCTGCACAGCCTGCCTTAAAAGGCCAGGGCAGCCGGGTCGCGGAACTGCGGTGGCTTTACATGATTTCGACAAAGTTTCAGATTTTCTTTAACTGAACATTAAATGTATTGTTACAAGACACCAATGGAAACACGACACATCTAGCAAAAAGCTCACCCTACGATTGTCAATTACACTGCCAATTTAAATAGCAACATTTACATTTTTTTTATCTATATTATTATGCCCCACTTTTGAGACCAGAGAACCGTGGGTGCGCAAGGAGTTAGAAAGAAGGAATTCCAGGTATTTCCAGCACACTTAAACGTTTACTTTGCCACACACGCAGCACACCAGCTACCAGCGGTGCAGGCCAACTACTGAACTCCAGCGTTCCTGGCGCCAAGCCGCTGCTGGAAGCCAGCATCACTTTGGGGCAGGTAGCACAAAGCCTAAACTTGCCCCTCCTCGCACCTAAGGCTTATTGAACACAAACACATCCCCCAAAAAACCGCACTCCCCTCTCCCGCTGCCGACGCCGCAAATACCTGAGAAGATGGCTGCTCAGCGGGCCCCGGCGGGGCGGCGGAGCGCGGTACCCTTCCCAC
>VXBZ01000168.1:1838235-1861655 GCA_013399135.1 Heliornis fulica | reverse complement strand
GCTCGTCCTGTCCGTGACAGAGGCGGCAGCGAGTGCGCTAGGCAGAACGCCCGCCGAGGCCCCTCGGTCACTCCCTGTCTCACAGTCGGTCGGCGTCCAACGCTCCGCTCCCTCAGGCAGTCACTTTGTGTCACCGCACCGTGCCTCATGCTCTGCCCGCCTCCCCCCGGCTTCCCCGGGTAGCACCACGCCATACTCTTCTCACCCACACACCCCACCACACACATCCCACCCTTACCCCCCACCCCCATTTGCTTTCTCTCTTTCCATAGAAAACTAATAGGTTAGCATCATTTACCTTCAATAAAGTCACATTGCAGTTTATCTAATTCTTCATCCAGAGCCACGTCTGTGCCCTCTACACTCTGCAATTTAATTTCTTTCTGCTTCGTTTTTTGGTTTTTGCTTTTTTTTTTTTTTTCTCCCCTTTTTGCCTCACAGAAATGTTTACGTCTTCTCTCACGGATGCAGGCATTAAAACCGAGAGCTGCATTAACTCCTGCAAAGCCATGAGGCTGCTGCCAACCCACCAGTCAGAGGCAAGGCTCGCACCAAATGTCTCCGGAAAATTCTCACTGGCACAGCTCAAGGCATTTCCATTCTTGGCTGCCTCTCCCACCTCCTTAGAAGGCACGACTGCCCCTACAGCACAGTTCATATGAGAAGCTATTTCCAGCCTTTCCAATTCAATTTTTATACATTAGTTGATGAAGGTGAGGTCTCAAGACTGTGAACTGTGACAGTTAGGTCTGGTCCCCAATTACATTCTTCTGTCCCTGGTGTAGGGATGAATAAATAGCTAATGGCACCTTAAACTGCTACAGCAAGCTCTGCTAGGGCTTGTTTGGCAGAACCTCCAGCTAGATGAATTGTTTTGCACTGCGGAAATGATGCCAAGAAGATAACATTGTTATCACTCCAGGGATGTATAACTGGAGTCCAAGCCCTTTCCTTTATTGAAGGATTTTTTATTTTTTTTTATTGGTGCTTTTATTAAAATATTTTTTCCTTAGAAAAAAATATTTTTAGCAACAAAACTTTTGTTTAGCAAAATAAAATTGAAGCCCATGCCACTTTCTGCTCAAGGAGCTGTGTATTCAGCAGGTGATAACAAAGCAAGACATTTTCTCAACAGATTAGCTGTATTTAACATCAGTAAGGGGTGCTCTCTGCAAAAAAAAAAAAACAAAAACCCAAAAAAACCCCAAAAAGAACCCAGCTAGTTAGGTAAACAAGTTGAGATTGAAAGGGATACATTCCTAAATTGGAAATTAAATTAATGAAGCGTAAATCGGTCTGAACTGAATCAAGACAGTGGAGAATTCTCAGGGAAGTGTAGTATCTGAAGAACATCGACGCTTTGCACATTATGATGCCATATGCACTTATAATAAGGCATACCACTTTCCTGAGGTCTTTGTTTTGTTGGCCAACACAATGCTACCTACTACAGTAAAAAGTATAGAGTTTGTGGGAAAATCTGACATTAACCCTTTACAAGAGAACATAATTAGTACATTAAAAATTATCCCAGCTATTTACAGTATAGAATAAAGCACTTTTTTCCCCTGATTTTATTGTTAACAACAGTCTTTCAGTCATTTCTCATATAGTCATTGCTCTATATAATGTGATTGTTATCATGGACATATTATGTTTGATCAAGTAATAGTTTGGGACTTTTCAGACCAGAGGTCTGATGATGATCATGATGAAAACTATGTTAGAAATTGTTTTCTGTTTTGAATCATAGTCCCTAATTTATAAGCAGCAGATCTACTATATGTCTGAGTAAGATGAACAAAAATCTGTAATTCCTTAGTTTATTTTAACTCTTTTTTTTGAAGAAGTAGATAAAAAAATCTGTCTTTTGGAAAGAAAATGTTGTGTACGTAGGTACTGGCCCCCAGGAACACATGAGGACAGTACTGAAACACAATATGCTTTCATTACTAATTCCATCATGGTGCTGCCTTGTCATGTAATTTTAAAGTAATTCTAGGTAAATCAGTAATCAAAAACATCTGTTACCATTACAATTAAGGGAACAGGGATGCTGCCAAAATATGAAAATTAGTATGTCAGTATCAGGATTAAGTGACGGCTTGTGTCCTTACAGGGGTAGGAGCAGAGAGTAGGAAATGTGAAAATCATGGAGATGGTGACACAGTGAGACTTGTGGGGAAACAAAGCGCAAAACTATCCCTTACAAGCACACAGGACTGACATGGAAATATTGCCTATACATATTTCATATCACTGGTTAAGGTCATCATTGGAGTCATAATTCATTATGTGTTTTAGCTGCATTTACTAAGAGTGATCTCCAAAAGTCATGAGATTCTGCCTTAATTTGACAGCCTTGGCATCTCACTGTGCTATTACTGTGTCATCTCACCTGATGCAGTTTTACATCAAAGCGGCCAAACAGAGGAATCATTCAATGCAAGATTTTAAAAACCTAGCTTGAGAACACCACAGTAGACATACTGAATCTGATCAAACAAACAATTCAGCCCAACATTTTTGGTTAAACAACATTCTTCTTGTTCTTCATAATTTTTCAAATAATTCACTGTTGTTTCTGCAGATTAGGAGAACTGTCAGCATTTTTTCAGCACGTGGACACAATGTATACAATGACATAATAATGTTTTCTGTTTTGTTCTCATTCCTAATAATTCCCAAGATTTTACTGGCCCTTATAAAAAGTGCTGAGCACTATCCACTGTGGTTTCAAAAATTATTCCCAAAGAGATTGTGATTAATTCTCTGTTACAAGTTGGATTATTTCTCCCCCAGGACATTACTTTGCATCTTTCAGTACCACTGGCTGTTTTATTGTGTGATTTGAAAGGATCACATAAACTTTTCTCATGTCATCAATGACAGCTTTGAACAGCACAACTCCAGTCAGAGATGGTACTAAGAGCACAGTAGTAACTTCTCTCCCTGGTGAAAGTTAGCTAGCAGCTCCACCTCTTTGTCTGCTCCCACCTTTCAGATGCTTATTGATTCTGAATGGAGTCTGTCCCATAAGAAATTAGTTTACAGTAAGCATGTTGTAAATGTATCTGTGGTAACAGATTTCTCCAGGGACAGGTGTGTAGCAGTAGTAGCCTGAGAAAGTTACAAGGTCATTTTCTAGGTAATGGCCTTTTTTAATGTTTTACAGCATAGATTAACTACAGATTCTTGTTTAACTAGTATATCTTGATGACCTATGTGGTTCTTGTGTTATACAATAACGTTCTCTTGAATTTTTGTTGCATAGTATGTGCTTGTGAACAACCAGACATATACATCACACAGGCATACACAGATCTTTCTGCTGAGATCCTCCTCAGCTAGAGACTGTTGGAACTGCTTCCGCAGATTTCACTGTTAGCAGATACCATCTGTGGTGGTTTTGCAATGCGGCTTCTTTAAGAAGCATCTAGAAGTTTCTTAAGGGTCCAACAAAACAAATCCCAGCTGGGCTCCCAAGGCACAACTCCCAAACCCTGTTACTGACAAGGCTGGTCAGGCCAATCAGCGCCAGTCACAGCGCCTCTGGGAATCACATTTTAGAGAGAGAAAAACACAAACAGCAGCATTTTGCCACCAGAGAAGGGAATGAGAAGATGTAAGAAACTGCAGACACCAAGGTCAGCTAAGAAGGAGGCACTGAGAGAAGATTGCCTGTGGCCTGTGGAGAATACCATGGTGGGGAGGGTGTCCCCCCACAGCCCATGGAGGTTGAAGAGACCCAACTTGTAGCCCATGGAGAGGCACCTGGGCCAGGCAGGAGTCCACCATGGAGCAGCTAGAGGAATATGGAAGAGTCAGAGGAACTGACTGAAGACTGAAGCCTCCATTCCCTATTTCTCCCCTTTCCACCTCTGCCATCCTGGGGAGTAGAAACATGAATAAAGTGAAGTCTTCAAAGAAGAGAGGGGCAGGGGGTGCTGTTTTAAGAGCTGTTTGCACTTCTCATTACCTGACTCTAGTTTTTCTGTGTGTAGTGTAGTGTAGTGTAGTGTAGTGTAGTGTAGTGTAGTGTAGTGTAGTGTAGTGTAGTGTAGTGTAGTGTAGTGTAGTGTAGTGTAGTGTAGTGTAGTGTAGTGTAGTGTAGTGTAGTGTAGTGTAGTGTAGTGTAGTGTAGTGTAGTGTAGTGTAGTGTAGTGTAGTGTAGTGTAGTGTAGTGTAGTGTAGTGTAGTGTAGTGTAGTGTAGTGTAGTGTAGTGTAGTGTAGTGTAGTGTAGTGTAGTGTAGTGTAGTGTAGTGTAGTGTAGTGTAGTGTAGTGTAGTGTAGTGTAGTGTAGTGTAGTGTAGTGTAGTGTAGTGTAGTGTAGTGTAGTGTAGTGTAGTGTAGTGTAGTGTAGTGTAGTGTAGTGTAGTGTAGTGTAGTGTAGTGTAGTGTAGTGTAGTGTAGTGTAGTGTAGTGTAGTGTAGTGTAGTGTAGTGTAGTGTAGTGTAGTGTAGTGTAGTGTAGTGTAGTGTAGTGTAGTGTAGTGTAGTGTAGTGTAGTGTAGTGTAGTGTAGTGTAGTGTAGTGTAGTGTAGTGTAGTGTAGTGTGTAATAAATTAGAGAATTTTCTTGCCTTTCTTCTGTGTTGAGTCTGTTTTGCCCACAACACTAATTGTGGAATGATCTCTCTCTGTTCTTAACTTGACTCCAAAGCCTCTCAACAGATATTTTCTCCCCTATCCAGCTAAGAAGGGAGTGATAGAGCAACTTTTGGTGGGAGTCTGGCCTCCAGCCAGGGTCAAACCACCACACCATCTTAGCTGTACTCTGACATAGTCCCAGTCTTAATTTGTTTCAATACATTTTTGTTTGGCTTGTTAATTTAGTAGAGACATGAGTTCCTGACATGTGCTTATACCATTCCTTCAACACCGGCAACTTCTACTTATGTGAAGTGCCAGCAATTCTCCTTACCCTCTCCAAAACCAGAAGTGTGCATATGTCTCTTGCCTTTGCCCAGCCCCATCATGTACCTGTGCTGTTGGCCTGCTGTGAGTCACTTCTCAACATGGGCGTGCCATATTATACAACCCAGGGTTATGACTCAACATGGGAGCCATAAAGCCCAGGCCAAACCAGGTCTTTTAAAATACACTTTTGCAGGATTTAAAGATTTCAGGTGGTAGAGAATCTACTACATGCCTTATTCCTGTGGACTTTGTAACACTACAGAAAAAGTAAGACATCTTTTTCTAGAGCAAGACAGGGTCCTTGGCTGCAATGGGAAAGAAAAAAAATCATAGCAAGTCAATGCTGGTGTGGGAATCTGCAGGGCATAAGCAATACTCCAAGAGTATAGTTGTTAGATAGAAGAACAGCTATAAATAGCACTCTGTTCTCTTATGAACACCATATCCATACCATTTCCATCATTTTTGGTCCAATCATTAGTCTTACTTGACTGTTCTCTCGGTCTTAATTCAACACTTGTTTCAAGGAAGAAAATTCTTTTGCCAAAATAAAAAGCATAGTGACGCTCTGGAAAACTTTCTGTGAATTTCCCAGTAAAGCCACGCTTTACAATATTAATTGCATGAGCTCTTAGCTTTACTTTTCCTGCAATGACTAATCAAATCCAAATCAAAACACAGCAACAAAACCCCTACTTTCTCCTTTTTTCTCTTGATTAGTTGAAAAAGGAAACTAGTGAAACATAAACATTTCTTTTAAGGTAAAAATAAACATGACAGACCTGCCTCAGAACAAAAGTCTGCAAATACAAATGCAGTGACTGATAGAATAAGTGTTTCCATTAAGGTAAAGGAAATGGTTCACTTACACTGTTACTCACCTGTGTCTGTCTAGGAGAGGGGACTTATTTCAGCAATGGCCTCAGGACATTGTATCCTTCTGTTTTCCACTAGTTTTCCCAAACAATGTAATGCTGCTTCTTCCCAAATTAAGCATGTGTATCTTTAGGACAGTTGAATAGAAAGGAGAATGAGTACTTAAAATCTTCTTGTAAATGACCAATTGACTTGCTCTACACCTGACCCAAGAGTAAACCTCTGTATGGAATGACATAAGGTTGGTGTATCAGTATAGGCTAAAAGATCAGGCTTATAATGTTAGTCATAAAGCCCACAGCGTAAAAAGAACAACAGGGTGACTCTAATCATGTGTCTGAGATTAGTTCCATGAAAACTCTAAGGCTGAGCTCATCATCTCTTTATATCTGCACAAGGTCAGAATTAGCAGGGGGTGTATTTTGAGATTATGTGATGCTTTTCTGCACAAAAGGATGTGAAGTAAAGAGGATGTGCAGTAATGTCTTGAGGGAGCAGAGTATCAAAAGTGTTTGGAGGCAATTTACAAAGAGATTAATATATAAATATATATATATAATATAAATATATAAATAGATTATTGTATTTAATGTGGTTTATGGTGTTCTTTGCTATAGCAGCTGAATATTTGAGAAAAGCATGAAGACTAATTACTTCCTCAGATTCCTGGTATCAAAAGATTTCTTGTAGCAAGGAAACAGCAGTACATCTCCTGATCTTCAGACAGCATGGTAACAGCTGAATCATCCAGTCCCTCTGTCCTCTTGTTGGGTATTCATCGTGAAAAAGCAAAAAAAAAAAAAAAAAAAAAAACTGCCTTTGCATAAAGATGTCAAATAATAGTAGCAGAGATGACAGTTGCATTAATATAGAATTACTATTCATATCTACATCAAATGCAGCTCTAGGCCTAATATCTTCATTTATTAGTTTCATATAAATTTCCTTCCTAAAGCTCAGGCATTTATAATGACTCACAACAGAAGTACATCAAATCTTTTCCTGAAGGAAATCTTATTGAAATGGAACTGTGGATTGACATTTGTCAGAATGCATTTACTTAACATATGAAATCTTGTCATGGCAAAAGTAATTACATTCTTTTTTTTCTTTTTCAGTGAAATGTCAAAACCTCCTGCTGGCCATGCAAGTCTGATTTGAAGAAGCTTATAGGTGGCTAAAAAGCATAGGGCAACTTTCTTTATCACTGGATTAATGACAGATAATAATCGTTTAATGCAACAGTTCTGTTTGTAAGCATTTTTAGGGATATACCTGTAATTTTGATATTGAGTCTATATTCCAGGTTCTCAGCTCAATGGCCATGCTTAAGATGCACGTTGATCTGAATCCAATCTGAATCCAATAAACTTCGCAACTGCACTGAATTTATATTATATTTTGAAGTCAAGTACAGGACCACTTTATTGGTTCCTGTGTATGGGGGAGTGATTTTTAAGGTCAAATTTATATATAAACTGCCTTTTAAGATTTTTGTTTTCAAAATGCAATGCCAACTCTGAAATGTAAATGAAATTCAGCTGATCACTTCATTAACTTCACTGGCACTGCACCCACAAGTCTTCTGATCTTAGATCATTTGACTTCATGCTGTTCGATACCGCAACACTGAACAACAGACTCCCTGTGCAGTCTCCTACAGAGCACTGCCAATGGTCTCACCCACTGACCTGATAGCCTAGAGGAATTTCTGTCATCATGTAAGTCAAACTTCTGTGATGAGTCCTGCCCTTTTTTATATGTCCTTGAGAAAATTTTGTCCAAGTATCTCTGACCTGTTGGAGAAGCTTAGTTATAAAAGCATAGTTAAGAAAACTAAGTATAGCCATCTTCTTATTTGGTTCACAGTCATACTATGTCAATTGTGTTACATGTATATAAATAATATTTACTTCTCAAGGTTTTGTGATGTCATATTTTGAAGCAAATGCTATTTGTTCTCTGTCACACAAATAGCACAAATGAGTTGCACTTCCCTTATGTCTCTTGAAGGAGGCACATAACCTGTCTTGCACTCAGACAAGTGTTTTCTTTGTGAAAACTGTTACAGACATTTCCCAGTGCAGTTCCTCTAAATCCTAGTCTTCCTTACATAAGTTTAGACCAGCTGCAATTTCCTTCCACTATGAAGAGCCAGCATATTACTCCATTTTAAAAACTTCACCTCCATTTTTAATTTGATGGAAGCTTCTTATCAAATAACATTAGATGACATGAAAGGATGCTCCTGATGCTCTGCAAATTTGGCAGAAACATTGAGGGACACATGGGGATGATGATTCCAGAACTTAATGTATGTATTTCTGCTCTAAAACTCATAAATAACAATCACAATCCTAACAGGAAACAGAAATGGGAAGGGTAGCTTGATTTTTAATTTAGATGATCCGTTGCATCAAAGCAAGCAAAGTAAATCAGTGAGGGATGAGGAACTTCCCAGCTACATAAACAAGGTGTTCGTGTCCATCGGAAGGAAAAAAGTCCCTGTAGGCACAGGTACAGTGTTTGGGGCAAGGTACAGAGGAAACAGGAGCCATCTTCCTCTGGACCACCTTCAGGAGAGGTGAGGTCTTAACATGGAAATAAAAACAGGGACTTAACCTGTCATTTTAAAGTCACATAACTGGAGCTGACACAGAAGTCCTCTAGATGGAGGAAAACTAGAGAAACAGTGTCTAAAAACGAGGCAACTGATCATCAAGCCAGTGAGTGAGTCAGTTCTCTCTAGTGCCAGGGAGGCATGCAAAGCCAAAGCCTCCAGCCAGCTAACCTTCCTTCTTCCCTCCTGTTGAATTATTTCATTTGTCAGGGGAAGCAAAGGAGAAGAGATCTGATGGGAAAATGTAGTGAGAGCCTAACTTCTTGTTTTTTTCTTAAAAGGTTGGGTTGTGACCCTTCATGCTGCCATCTTTTAGAAAGACTTCCCTGGACCTCAGCTGGCATTTTCTCAGTGCACCTTTCAGAAGAAAGACTGACTGGGATGTACGCTATTTAAAATAGTTGGTGTTTCACTAGGACATACATCAATCACGGAAAACATTATCTGCAGATGCTCTAAGGCAGGACTGATGTGAATTGCATGGAGGACAATTATCAGGCAGTTAAGAAATCATTGAGTATGGTGCAGTGGATAAGATGTTGGAGTTGAAGGATCCCAGATTTTCAGTCAGGCTTTAAAATTGTATTGTCTGTGCCTACACCTTACAGTGGCATTCATCTCATCAAACTTTAGCTACCAGCAAGTCAGGTGTCTACTTTAAGCTAGCTACTTGACTGTCTGCATGTACATAGCACCGTATACAGTTATGTCTCTACAGTAGATACATCAGTTTCCAAAAAGCACTACTATTGAGAGAGCTTTAGTAGGTAGGACACCAGCTAACTTTAAGAGAGCTAAAGACACACGGAACAATTAATAGTTCTTTGGTCATACTTGAAGCCTAAGAGACATATAAACTAGAGCACCAAAGCTGTATTGTTGACCTCATTCTATCAATTAAATGAAGATTCTCTAAAAAAACACACACATTATCCTCAGTATTAACAGCTGCACACAATAGCAAATAGTCATCAATACAGACTAGGTACATCGATTAGTTGGTTGCTACAGATGAGAATGTTTCCATCACAGGGGCAAACAGAAGGTGGAAAGACTAGTATCTTACACCAGAAGAAATGCAGGCCTTTTTTTTGCTCACTTTCTGAGGAATACACATACTTTATTTAATTTACTGGGAAATAGAGTCCATATGTGTTCCCAAGCTAAAAACTGACTGCCCAGGCTATTTTTCTCACAGGTCAGATGTGAGGAAACAGAGCCATTTCACTTCCTTCAAAATCTCTATATAAAGATAAGAGGAAAATGGGACCAGACCTATTGTTCTTACAGTTTCCTGCCTCCTTTTTCACTATGCCTCATTCAAAAAAGCAAGGGTCTGCCACTCTGAGTGCATCATCTCTATGTGAAGATAAATATAAATGGATATTTGCATATCTAGATATGTATAAATGGCTCTTGTGTGCACAGACAATATCAGAAGAGCTTTTATGGATAAAAAAGCTGTACGTCAAAGGTAGCTGCTGCCTCTGTATTTCTTCCAATACAGAATATAGTAGCTCTTGATTCAATCTGTTCACTCTCTTCCAACGTAATAAGATTAATCTGTACAAATAAATAACCTGCTCACAGAACCTCAATAAACTATTTTGAGGTTTCATTTTTCTCAGCTGTTTTTCCTAAGTCTTTGGTCACTTGAATGGCTAGAGTACAATGATCAAATATAAACAAGAGAAATATTTGAGCAATTAAGTGCATTTGGCCCACCTTTGGCTACCCTAGTGTCTGGGTTTTCTGGTGGGATAGAGTTTTCACAAGAAAGAATTTTCACAAGAAGCAGGGGAGGGGCACAGCCAGTACAGCTGACCCAAACTGGCCAAAGGCATATTCCATACCATATGACATCATGCTCTACATATAAGAGGGGGTGAACTGGTCAGGCAGGCAGGGTGATGGCTTGGGTAGTGAGCAAATATCATTGTGTATCACTTGTTTTCTATATTCTTTAGTATTCTTGTTATTTCCCTCTCCTGTTGCTGTTCCAGTAAACTGTCCTTATCCCAAGCTACAAATTTTACCTTAGACTTCTATTTTCTCCTCCCATCCCACTGAGGAAGTGGGAGGAAGAGTGAGTGATAGGCCATGTTGTACTTAACTGCCAGCTGGAGCCAAACCATGACACCTAGTCCCAGGCTTTATGCCAGGACTGCAACAATTCCCATTGGGATGAATCGGGAAGTGGCACAAGAAATTTCTGCTCTTGCTCAGCAACAAGCTGTGACTGAAAGTCTGGAGAATCAAGCATGAGGCATAGGGTCCCAGCAAGTGCTGCTTTGCTCTCTAGTGCTACTTATTCTATCTATGAGATCCTTCACAAAGGAACTGCAGGGATTGTTGTGGAATCTCCTTCTCTGGAGATACTCAAGACCCACGTGGATGCCTACCTGTGCGACCTGCTCTAGGGAATCTGCTTTGGCAGGGGGGTTGGATTCAATGATCTCTTGAGGTCCTTTCCATCTCCTTAAAATTCGGTGATTCTCTGATTGTGCTTGAGGCTTGTTCTCTCAGTCTCTCAGCCATTTATAAGACACTTATAAAAACAAGCACTATTTAAATACTTCCCAAAGCTGTCTGTGAATAAACCTATATAATACATCTCTCTGTGTCAGGAGAGGATGAGGAGGTACTTTCCAGCTCCTGCTACTTTCCAGCTCCAGTTCAAGCTAGGAGATATAGACTGCCACCTTGGCCAGGGAACAGCAGTACTTGGATTCCTGCGAAGTACCAACATAGCCTTTTATCACAACTGTTGTTTGATCTGTTGAGGAGTACAGAAAAGATACAATTTTGGGACAAAACCTTTCAATCAAAAGGGCAAATCTCTTCCTAATGAAATTATTTTCTCTCTATGAGAACCAAATTGCTCTTAGCCTGAAACATAAAAAAGTGCATGAGAGGAGTAATGATGTAAGGAGCTGCTTCACCTTTTATATCACCCTCCAGTGAAAGTGAGATACGGACTTCATGCGCGCAGAGTATGCTCTCTCTTCTGTCACAAACACAAATCCTGGCAAAGGACTTGGGTGGGAAGGATACACAAGGGCACACACAAGTTAAGAGTTACATGAAAAAATGCAGAGATTGCAGAAGATGCTATTGTCTCTCTGTATTTATGCACATACGTCCTGCTAGTTTCTAATAGTCTCATTTTATGATTAAAGAACTGCACATTCTGAACCTTCTATCAGAAGGAACAAGGAGAAATAAAGCACTTGATAATGACTCCACTTAGATTCAGAGAGCCGTAGCACAACGTAGGCTGAGCTCCAGTTCTACCAAATATAGTCCATCTAAAGTGTAACAGACTGTAACAGTTCGTGAAGTCTCAAAAATAAAGAAATGTAATTTCTTTAGAACATTCAAATGTGTGTTAATTAAGTGTACTTCCATGCTGCTTAAATAATAGGTCTACTTCAAATAACATGTTTTGATCTTACATTACAGGACTGTCATTAGCATTTGATAACTGAATCAAGCTTAACAGGAAGTTAGGATGGTAAGAGCTTTGCTTCAGGAATTATTTATACACTAAGAGGAGTCGCTTTTCTGACATGTTGAGTCTCTTAATGCAAACAGAAATTGTTTTAGTTCTGTGCATGTCGTATATATCTTACTGTCAAACTCAAAAGATGGGTTTCTGTGAACAGGAATGGTGGCGCGATGAAAATGGCGCCTTATTACAAAATCTGTTTCTGCTCCCAAGTACGGGAATGTAAATACAAACTCATACTTCTTAATGTGAGGGAGTTATTCCTGCTTTTAGGATGATATGTGTAAGCTGGGGACATGGAGGCAAGGTCAATGACCTAAAGGTAAGTGAAGGTCAGGGCCCGCTGACCAGGGGCAGCCATAGCCAGGGCAGACCTTGTCCCATGGGAACTGCCTTCATCTGAGGCTCTGCTCAGGGACAGGCCAGAGCTGCAGTACCACCACGCTGCAGCCCTGCCTGTCCCTGGCCATGGACCACTGGTCCAGACCTCCCAGCCCTGCCTGGTGCCCTGGGTGGGACTTTGGTCAGCAAAGATGGTCACTGCCTTTCTTGTCAGTCTTGCATCCCAGATTCCCTTGCTCATCCCCAATAATAAATGTGGGCAAAGAGACATTTGGAAATAGATCTTCAAAATAAGTCAGGATGTTAGGAAGAAAAAAAAAGACAGGACAAAAAAAGTAACATAAAAATTAGGAAGTGTGAAGAAGCGAGAGTCTGTAAAACAGATTAAAGCAAAGCTACATATGGAGAGAGACCTTTAACTATTAGATTCCTTCCTACAGCCACCTCAGATGGAGCATACAGCATTCTTAATATCCTTCCTATACCTCACTTAAACATCAGAGAAATGTCATAACGGTGTTGTTTTTAACAAAAGAGGCAGATTTGAAGCACACTGGGGTGTTTTTGATCTAAAGGACTTGCAAAAGAAATAGATTATTGCTATCTTAAACAAATATAAGACACAGAGGAAATTTTACTTCTTCTTTATCTTAACATATCAAGAGCAGCCCACATCTCTGTGGAGAAAAAATAAGGGATTAAAATCCTTGGGAAACTGATCATGACAAAAAACAGCTAAAAGAATAGACTGAGTCAAAATCTGACCAAGAGGCAGAATCACACTGTGAAATAACAAACAAGTGAATACAGAACAGAGAAGGTACCAAAGCACAGGGAAAAGGTGAGTTGGAGTATGAATTCCAAGACTATCAGTATTGCAGGGGATTGTATCACTAGTGTGAGAAAGAAAATATATGCAAAGAAAAGTTAAAGAGGGAAATTCAAATCCTTGAGTAACTGATTATAAGAAAAAATAGTAAAATGGAAATTAAAATATAAGTGAAATGGAAAAGGAAAGATACATTCATACGTACAGCTAAAAGCCAAGAGCAGAAAAAGGAAAGAGGGGATGTGTATATGTGTTATGTGGGAAACAGAGATGTGAAGCTTTGGTTTCAGGACTTCTTCCCACATCGTAACCAATTTCTGACAAATTCAGTATTGTGCCAGAAGTCTCCTTAAGTAGCCACTAACAACCCTCCCAGATGGAGATCATTATTCAATGGAATAACGATCTATTAGGAACAGACAACATCCTCTTCCATCAGCAAGTTACAGTGCACTTCCACATTCAGGGAGTGAGAGGAAAGAGCAAAGAAGTACGAGAACAATAAGAACTGCCTAAGAATCCATGGAGATGGGAGCTCAGGAAATAAAGGTAGTGAAGGAGGTATAAGACTTTATAGACTAGTGGGGGCTTCAGTAATGTAAATTTTAGGGCTTCAGAACAAAATAAGTTATTGAGGGACTACAAAGGTAACCCAAATAATTAAGAAAAAGTAATTTGAATATAGCAATATCATACATCAAAGCAGTTGTTATCAGTTTATAAACCTGGCCTAGTGGAGGGTGTCCCTGCCCATGGCAGGGAGGCTGGAACTAGATAATCCTTGAGGTCCCTTCCAAACCAAACAAGTCTGTGATTCTGTGATTCTATGAAATAATTTAAGAATTATTCATGTTATTGCCAAAAAGTACAAAGAAAAGTTAAACTATCTTATCCTTCCTGACTCTACAAAAATATAGAGGAGATATTTATAAAAGAAGATGTAGACACTGTCATGAATAACCTGCAAATACGTACGGCAACAACACCAAATGGATTTATAGTTAAATGCTGAAAGGCTTAAAAGGAGGTTCAATTTCTATAAGAAGAGACTTATTCAATAGTATCATGCAAGCAAGAGACATCCTATCCTTTTGGAAGAAACAAGGATAGTTTTAAACTATAAAGAGAAAGAAGATTTGACCAGCTCTTGAGGTGCTGAAGTAAGTGTTAAAACTCACTCTCCCTTCAATTCAGTCTCTAAAGGAATTCCTCTCTGGAAGCTACCAAACACATTTGTACCTATCTGACAAAACCATAAAGGTTTTCTCTTTTCCAGTATCTTCTACTTTGTTTTTTTAAATAAAAGTTTTCCTTTAGATGCTTCCATTCAGCTGCTCAATCCTTTCAATCCATTCATGTATTTGGATGAAAAAGAGGGTAATTTTAAAAATATGTCCAACTTTCACAAGGACAATGATAAATATTTCCACATTAAGAGCTTAAAGGAGAGAGCAGGGAAATCTGAGCAGGTACAGGGATGAGTGATACAGAAAAGGTATTATTCACTTTCCATTATGGAAATTTACACAGAGAGATACTGTTAAATCCTCCACAGATAGCAGATGTCTCCAGCCAGGATCCCACACATATTTCAGTAGTGACACAACACTCCGGGGAGGCTGCTGAGAAGGAAGTTATTATTTTCCCTTATGGGATGTGCCTGCACAGAGGCGCAGGAGGGACCAGAATGACATTGTGGTGATTAATAATGTTGCTTTAGACCCACCAACTGCTTGCTGAACACTCTTTGCAAAGGAGGACAGAAAGACAATACCCTCCTCATTGTTACTGCCTGCAACATGGCTCTGTGTGGAAAGGATTTTTTCATCCACCACAAAAAATCTCATACCCTTAAATGTGGGATGCCCTTTTGACAAAGAAACAATCCCAACATGACTGGCAGAAGAGAGGGTAAGGTTTTTTCAGATACGGATACTGTTTTGTAGAAGGTAAAATCAGGTGCAGGTGAAACCTGACCACATGACAAGACTGCAAAAATGTAAACATCAAGGTTTAAAAAAGAGGTTGTAATGTGTGAGGCACAGAACATACATGCAGAAATTTACAGAAGTATGATTACAAACATCTGTAAAGTGGCTGTATTTGCTTTAAAATCTTCTATACAAAGGAAATAAAGATGCTTTTAGCAAAAAAGAAGACATATTTCTTCATTCTCAAAATATGTATGGGAGTAAAGTACCTCCAAAGGTATCTTCTTTTTTGAAAAGATCCAGCTCTAAAGCTGGATCTAAAGTCTGAGGCAGCAGGGTTTAAAAAAAACCCAAACATTTCCCATTCATTTCTAGCCTCAATCTACTGGTCTTTCCACTAAAGAATCAGGACAGAACAAGTTCCTGTAACTCCTGATGAACTGCAAGTAAAGGAGTACACTGACAGAGATTGTAAAACCTGCTCCACAGCATTATGTATGAGGAAGCATTTAGTAAGGCAATGACAAATAACCTCAGGGCCATTTTTCTAAACTTGGTGAACCATGTACAAGATGGAAGGTGGACCCAAATACATATTTTATGGGGTTGAAAGTAATTTGAAGGAGTTTTAATTAAAAAAAAAAAAAAAGAGCATGTAACTTTAATGTTAATCAGGTAGTACATGAGACCCACCAACTGAAATATGAAGTCAGAGATTCAGATGCCCACCAAAAGCAGATTGACTGCATGACACTCCCTTGACACTTGATGTCACATATGTGTTTTTTTATGTTTATTTTTTTAAATGAGTTTCAGCATGCATAACTAGTTTTTAGAAACAAGTATTAATTTCACAAATGAGAAAAATAATGAAACCTAAGCAGTGTTTTAACTGTTCGAAACTGCTTTTATTCAAGTCTTTCAATAAAACATTTAAATCTTTTTAGTAGCAATGAACACACATATTGCATTTATATCAAGCTGTTAAAAAACCCCAAAACAACACAAAATCAACTAACAAAATTTAATGTTTTATGGCTCTGATGCTAAGAGTTGTAATGGGCAGCAAAGTAACCTAGCACTTCCATCTGGGTCATTGGACGTGGCCTTCATACGATGACGATGATTTTCTCTGATCTCTTAAAAAGATGACTGCTTTGATATCAATGTATGTAATCTAATAGTTGCTTCATAGAAAACAGAATACAGGAAAATTAGGCCCTGTGTGGAGAACAGCTCAACTCTTGGCTATTCAAAGCTCTGAATTCAAGAGACACATTAAAAAGAGAGAACAGAAGGTACAATGCTGAAAAAGCCAAGAAAAGTTCCTCTGTTTATGTTTAAATCCTAATTCAAGGCAGTTAAATCAAGTTTTTCATGTACCAAAGGCTGAATCTACTAGAGAAAAATGTTTCACCAATGATACATTATTAGTATTTTGCCATAAACCTTCCTCTTTGCATATCTGAGTTCTGAAAAATGCTCTAATAGAGATCTTTCCAAAACAAAAGAAGTAAAAATGAAATATGGTTTCATAATTTGGTGAGTTGCACTCAAAAATGCAAATACAGGGACGTTAATGTATCTTAAAACCATGCAGGAATACTATTTTCATGAGTTCATTCTTTAGCAAACAGCATATTCTCCAGCCAAACAAAACAAATCCTCACTGAGAATCCACTGAGAGATACTATGTTTTTTTTTTTTAAATCTCAGTATATGCTATGTCTGGCCTGATAGGAAGAGGTAGCGTTCTGAACAGCAGACCCCTCCTCAGCCTGGAGGCTGACAAAGGGCAAAAGGGAATTCACACAGACAAATTAAAAAAACATTCAGACCATACTGGGTCACTCTGAGGCAAAGATGCTTCTCCCACATGTCGAATTTGGGAATCAGAAATGAATTTCCTACATGTTATACCATTCTTATTCTTTCTGCTTAGCCTTTGAACTAGCACAAAGCAAGAATGTAAGTTTATGGTATGGGAGTTGGAAATGAGCCTCAACCTGTTTTCCAAAATAGGCACCTAAATAGCTTCAGAGTGGTGCTATACACAATAAAAAGTCTGGCATACTCCCCCATAGCATTCAACTCCCCAGAAAGCAACATGACATTTTCAGATGACACATAATGATTTTAGTGTAACATACAGTTATTCAACTTTCTTCAGAATTTTTTGGCACTCAGATATGTGCGAATAGTCCGTTCTAGGCAACCTTATGCCTGTATTATTCTTTGTGTCTGGCACTCATTGCAACCAAGCAATCCCCATTAAAGTCAGAAGAGTGCTCACACTGCAAAACTGCAAATGAAATAGCAACTAAAGTAATTTTTTCAGATTACTTTTAGACATAAAATTCAAAATTATGTTGACAATAAAAGTATTCTGGGGTTCTGACAATAAGATATGAAGAAATATATGGCTACAGATACATACACATATTAGTCTTTCAAACTCCAGTGCCCAAACTAGCATACAGTCACTGAACCCGAAAGGAGCAGAAGCATATGAACCCAATCATCTGCTAATAAGTGATTTAAAAACCTCATCTACAAATGACTCTGTATAACTAATAGAATCACAGTCAGCAATTTGGCTGGGGAAGAAAGGTTACATTCATTTTACTTACAGAGATACTGATGTGACAATAGCTCCAATTAAATGACCTACAACGGTCTTATCTCACTTCATAAAATTGTAATAACTACATACAACACCAAAAGCTAATTATTTCTTCCGTATGATCTATTTTTGAGAAATTTCAACTAACTGAGAAATGTAAAGACTATATGTGGTTTAGTAATGGCAGTCATTTGGGGTTGCAAAAGCTTGATTTCTGAGAAGATTTTTTTGTCTGTTATTTTAACTATAAGCTAACACATCAGTGGTTTTCAGATGGGGTGCTTAAAGGAAGTAGAGCAGTCAGCAAGAACAGCAAGGAGTCAGCAACAGCAGTAAGGAAAGAGAACTGGAAGAGTTGTGAAGGAAGTAGGAAAAGGGAAGGATAAATTAAAAATTAGAGGATGCCTCTAAGTATGAAGTATTGGACTGCAACCTCAGTGAGATTTAGATAAAAAATAAATTAGTCAAAAGGGTCTAGCTGGAGATCATTGCATCCTGCATAGGCCAATTTACTCTGTCAGGAACATTAGACTACCTCTAGAAGCCGAAGTAGCTTTGAGGGAACTGACTTTGTTGGTGTACTGCAGCGAGGGCAGCGATTTACCCAGAGAAACACATAAAATACATTAAAACAGCCACGAGACACATGAGGCAAGAGCTCTGGCTTAAGAGATAAGTGGGCTCTTCTCTAGTCTCTATCACAAGTCTAACATTCTTCAGGCCACTGCTCCTTATGGAAGCGGTGTTGCAGCATAAGGTAGTGATAGTGGAGAGATCCAGTATATTGAGGAAAGTAATCATGTAGTAACGGCTAATTCTTCTTCACTGTCCTAGTTCTGGCCAGGACAAAACAGACTTCCCCAAGCAGCCAGCACAGGTGAGCTGGGTTGGCTGGGGCTGTTTTGCACAGCACCGGACATCAATCAGCCCCTATAAAAGGGGCTGGTGGGCCAGAGGTTGGTTGTTGGTTCTTGTGGTGTCTCAGTGATCTCTGTTAGCTTCTTGGTGGTTGGTAAAGTGCTCTGCATTATCACTATGTACATCTGTTATTGTTACTCTCTTAAAGTGGTTATCAGTAAACAGTTTTTAATCTAATCCACAGAGTTCAAAGTGATGGTGATTATGTTTTGTCTGACCCCTGCTTCTGTTTTGTGAACCCCCAACCATATTATGTAATCCCTGTTATGTTGTTTGTCATCTCGGGTTGGTGAGTCAGGAATTTGACTCTGTTATGCTGTATGATATCAATTTATGACAAGAGATCATTAACGTTTGTGAACCTCAGGTGGTATTTGTCCATTGTATTTTTGTCAGATCTGTCTATTGAGAAACATATCTTAGCACTGCTTAAAAATTATGTTGTTTATAGGGAAGAGGGGTGTGATGCTTTCTCCTCTCTTGTTTCCCTTCTGGCTTGTTATGCCATCTTTGGAGAACTTTGACTATCCCTGGAGTGTTCAGACTGATATGTGCCTGTTGCTTGTTCTCATGGATGTTTTTCTGGTCTTACGTATTAAAAAAATTGTTTCAAGAATATTGCAAATAGGTCTTCTCTGGGGCTGAATGGTCAGGGTGGCATAGCTTCTGCAAGGGTATGAGCAAATACCTAGACAAGAAAAACAGATCTGTAGGCACTGCAGCTACTCTAACCCCTGTGACAGACACCATGGCAACTCAGACCCCACAGACTGACACTGTAGCTCAGCCTAAGCCAGAAAGAAACCTTGTAAGAGGCACTGTGGCTACCCAGACCTCAGAGACTGCAGCTCCTCCAACCCTAGCAACAAGCTGTAATGCCACTCAAACTTCAGAGAACAACTCACTAGCTGCATCAGAAAACCAACCACTACCAGTATCAGTTACCCCTATACAGGGAGGGAATGCACAATGAAATGAGTCTGCTTTGTGAAAGAAGATGATGAACCAGGACCATCGCAAGAATGTGAAGAAGAGGCAGTACCAGAGGTTGTCACCCTATCCCTGTCCTTGAGGGAGCTAAGAGATATGAGGAAAGATTTCAGCCACCTTCTGGGTGAGCATATTGTTACCTGGCTGCTCCAATGCTGGGATAATGGAGCTGGCAACCTGGCATTAGAAGGCTGGGAGGACAAGCAGTTGGGATCCCTGTCCAAAGAAGGGGGCCATTGGAAAATTTGGCCACTGGAAAAAAGTCCCGACCCCTCAGCCTCTGGAGGTGACTCCTATTCAGTGTAAGGGAAGGGCATCCATTCAGTGAGGATGTTGTCTGTCAGCCAGGGAAGTGGACAACCATGGACTGAGGTATCCAGTACCCCAGGGAGTTAGCCATATGAGAGATGGTTTACTGTAACCCCAACAACTTGCTCCCCACTGATCCTGATGAGTCCAACTTTCCCAACCCATGTGGCATAAACTTGTGCGTAGTGCACCAGGGTCGTACACCAACTCACTAGCCGTAATGGACTGGGGAAAGGAAGAAGCTCCAACAGTTGATGAGTTGGCTGCCCAACTCTGTCAATTTAAAGTCTTTCTTCCTTGTCTCAGCTGTGGAGAAGTAGTCTCGAGAGGTCTGGCAATTCAAACAGGACATGTCCTACTGCCCGTCTGTGCAGTCCATGATTTCAGCTATTAGAAGGCATTCCCCTGCTCCAAAAAAAGCTTATAAAAAGTATGCACCACAAGGCATCCTGTGGTTCTATCTGTGCAACCGAGGTGAAGACATGAGGAAAGCAAGAGTAAATGAGCCAAAAGACAAAACAGTTAAAGGTTTCTCCAGGAAGAATGCTGCACCAGTTTCCAGTAGGCAGCCCAACAGACTGTGTAATTGTTTTTGTGATCCTCTTGAAGGGACCTCTAAGTCTTTTTGGTGTAAGTGAACATCAAATGTTATAACCAAGATTAGACAGGACCTTTCTCCAGCCAGGTGGAGGAAAGGGACAAATGGATTTATTGGACTGTGTGGATCTGATGGCCTAGCACATTGGATCCACAGGAGTACCAAGCTTTAGTAGACATCACTGCCCAGTGTACTCTGATACCATCAAACTATAAAGAGTCAGAATCTATCTCTATTTCTGGAATTACAGGGGGATCCCAGCAGTTGACTCTGGTAGAGGCTAAAGTGAGTCTAACTGGGAAGGACTGGGCAAAACCACCCGATTGTGACTGGCCCAGAGGCTCCATGTATCCGGGGCACAGACTTCCTCTGGAGAAGGTACTTCAAAGACCCAAAAGGGTACTGGTGGGTTTTTTGAATAGCTGCACTAGAGACAGAGGAAATTGAACAACTGTCTCTTTTGCCAGGACTCTCAGAAGACCCTTCTGTTGTAGGGTTGTGAAGGTCAAAGAACAGCGGGTGCCAATTGCTGTGATGATGGTACACAGACAATAATATTGCACTGAGACTCCCTGATTCCCATTCAGAAACTGATTAATCAACTGGAGAGCCAGGGAGTGATCAGTAGAACCCACTCGCCCTTTAACAGTCCAGTGCAGAAGTCCAAGGGAGAGTGGAGGCTGACAGTAGACTATCACGCCCTGAATGAAGTCACATGGCCCATAAGCACTGCTGTGCCAGACGTGCTAGAACTCCAGTATGAACTAAAGTCAAAAGCAGCAAAGCTGTACACCACAAATGGCATTGCAAATGCTTGCTTCTCGATTTCTTTGGCAGTAGAGTGCAGGCCACAGTTTGCCTTCTCTTGGAAAGGCATCCAGTACACCTGGAATCGCCTGCCCCAGGGGTGGAAACACAGCCCCACCATCTGCCATGGGCTGATGCAGATTACATTAGAAGAGGGTGAGGCCCCAGAGCACCTGCAGTACACTGATAACATCATTGTATGGGCCAACACAGCAGAGGAAGTTAATGGGAAAGGGAAGAGAATAATCCAAATATTGGTAAAATGTGTTTTCACTATCAAATGCAGTAAAGGGCCTTGGTCAAGAAATTCAGTAATTAGGAATAAAACAGCAGGACAGACATCATCAGATTCCAATGGATGATATTAATAAAACAGCAGTTACATCTCCAGCAAGTTAGAGAATGTAACTGTAAGTGTATGTCATGTAGATGCCCATGTTCCCAAGAGTCAAGCCACTGAAGAACATCAAAACAACAAGCAGGTTTATCAGGCTGCTAAGATTGAAGTGGCTCAAGTGGACCTTGCTTGGCAACATATAAGGGTGAATTATTTATAGCTTTCTGGACCCATGACACCTCAGGCCATCAGGGAAGAGATGCCACATATAGATTGAGTAGTGAATTTGACCACGGATGCTATCTCACAGGTCATCCATGAATGTGAAATCTGTGCCTTGATCAAGCAAGCCAAGCAGTTAAAACCTCTGTGGTATGAAGGACGATGGCTGATACATAAATGTGGAGAAGCCTGGCAGATTGATTGTGTAACTCCTACAGACACACCAAGGCAAGAGGTATGTGCTAACAATGGTAGAAGCAACCACCAGCTGGCTATAGACATATCCTGTGCCCTGTGCCACCACCTGGAACACCATCCTGGTTCTGGAGAAGCAAGTCCTCTGGTGACATGGCGCTCCTGAAGGAATTGAGTTGGACAATGGGACTCAATTCTGAAATGCTCTCACAGACACCTGGGCCAAAGAACACAGCATTGAATGGGTGTATCATATATCCTATCATGCACCAGCCTCTGGAAAAAATGAGTGGTACAATGGACTGTTAAAAATTACACTACAATCTGGGCGGTGGAACCCTCAAAAACTGGGACATGCATCTAGCCAAGGCCACCAGGTTAGTTAACTCCAGCGGATCTATCAATCAACCTGGTCCTGCCCACTGAAAACTCACACAATACTGTGGGAGGGAATAAAGTCCCTGTAGTGCGCGTG
The DNA here is from genome assembly GCA_013399135.1 of Heliornis fulica. Classification (NCBI taxonomy): domain Eukaryota; kingdom Metazoa; phylum Chordata; class Aves; order Gruiformes; family Heliornithidae; genus Heliornis; species Heliornis fulica. The sequence goes on along the minus strand of VXBZ01000168.1, from coordinate 1,839,156 downwards.
AAAAACCAGCTGAGGAAGACAGTCTGGGTTATCCTCTGCTTCAAAGGAAAACCCCTTTGTGGGATTGTTTTTGCTCAGGGACCAGGGTGCACTTAGTGGGAAATGTGAAAGGATGGGGAAGCCCAGTGTGTACCCCAAGATTTAATTCTAGGTGAGGAGAACTGCTAAACTGTTGTTGAATACAAATCAGTCCACAGCAGATGGTACGAAAAATTATTGTGTTATGAACCACTCAAAGTGTAAGATCCGGGTATGAGGTAGATGGTGTAAGGGGTGGATAATGTCCTGGTTCTTCAGCTACTTCTACTGCCTTGCAATGGAGCTGGAGATCCTGTCCTGGAGCTTGGTTAGCTCCTTGAGTTTCCTTGTACAGCTTGTGGTCATCCTGGATGCACTCATAACCATGCCACAACAACTCCCACAGGCACTCTATAGCTTTTACAGGGGCCCATTGATAACAAGTGCTGGGGAAAACGGCCCCAGCCAACCCAGCTCATCTGTGCTGGTTCACCGAGGAGAACTCAAAGGTCCGTTGAGGGGAACTCCGAGCGGGAAGCAGCAGCACTCATCCCACCGGCCGGACCAGCCCTCCCACCGCAGGCCACCGCGCGTGGGGCTGAGCCGCCAGACCCGCAGGGGGCGCTGCCGCGCACGGCGGCGCCGCGCACATCCGGGCCGCCTGTGGTGTCGGCAAGGCGACACGGCGAGGGGCGGGCCCGGAGGCGGCGGGGAAGGACCCGTCCCTTTTCTCCGCTGGCCCCGCCCTCTGCCCCCGGCCGGGCGCTTCCGCCGCCGCTGTCCGCGGGTGGGGCGGGTGCTCTCCTCCACCTCCCTCTGCGGGGCGCGTGCTCGCCGGGCGGTCAGCGCAGGCGCACGGGAAGGCGCGCAGGCGCACCGCCGTGGGGGCGGTCGGGGGCGGGG
>VXBZ01000168.1:1756808-1837822 GCA_013399135.1 Heliornis fulica | reverse complement strand
TCTCTCCGATCGGCCCTCTCCAGCCCGGCAGTCCTTTAGCGAGGGTCGCTCGTCCCCCCGGCTGCGGCTGGTCAGGGCGGGAGGCCGGAGCGGGACTCCTCCGGGAGACTCGGGGTCCGGTCTGGGAGCCGTCCACCTGAGCCCGGGCAGGAGGGGAAGGTGGTGCCCCCGGCGGAGAGGGAAGGGCGGACGGTAAGGCGAGTTTCCGCGCCGAGCGTGCCTGGAGCAGGCCCCCGCTTAGGCACTTGTGGGGCCTCTGAGGAGAAGGGTAGGAGGGGGCTGTTGATCATCGCTGCTGGAGGTGTCCAGCGACTGGTGGGAACGTGTCTCGTTTGCTTTGTGTCGGCGGAGGCCATCTGTAGCATGAGGACCCCGGAGCATTTTGGGGATGTGAGGGAGAGTCATTCCGCGGTCTGGTGATAGCGAGCAACGCAGAAGGATACCAGGGTCTGTGTCCTGACGCTGATCCGCCCCACCAAAGCCACGCAGCCCTTTGGGGTTTGGACGCCAGTTCCCGGCAGGTGTTAGCTTACTGCTGGTCATCGAGACACTTCTAACAATGGAAAATGCCATGTTAAAAACGACACGGGCCCGTGTTTGCACCATGTATGTGCCGAGTGTCATCACTGACTTCCTTGGCTGGGTTACATCTGAAAGGTGTAGCAGTACTGCAGAGCTACCGATGTAGAAGAGGGAAAGTCTGCTCTCATGTGCCTTGTGTAATTCTTTGAGGAAAGTGAACGTTCTCACAAACAGCTGTTTGTAATAATTTGGTGCTTCTGCAGTTCACTCTATCATTGTTCAGTGCTTTAAAATTTATGTAGTGTTTTGAGCTGCAGTGGGTAAAACCGTTCTCAGAAAAGCCATGCTGCCTTTTATGCAGCTTCATCCTCAGCCTAGTGAGACAAGCAGCCCTTGTAACGAGCCTTAAAGTTACTGCAGCTGGAAATACAGTACACAGATTTCAGCATTATGCCATTTATTACCAGATAATAAATTACCAGGCTTACTGCTTATGTGTTTTGGGTTCCTGAGAGCAACTTGGTTAAAGTTAATTTCAGATGCAAAAAAGTGGAAGAGGATGGAATTAACAAATAATTCTTACTGGTAAAACTAGTAATCTCTTATTTGATGACTTGTTAGACTGGACTTAATGATAAAGAGAGTCTGGCTGCGCAGTATTACGAGTGAGGTTTCTCAAGGGCTACCCGCTTCTGCTTTTTGTGTGTGGCCAACTAATTTCAGAAAACCGATCCCAGGAAAGTGAGTGTTTGCATGTCTGTTTTATTTAAAATCTATTTTCCATAAAATTTGTATGGCACACTGTAAAGTAGGCTAGTGCTAGAGATTTTTGGTTTATGCACAGATTTAGTGCAAGAACTTTGGAAGACTCGGAGTTTAGACTGCAAGTGGTAATGGATGATATCCTTATCTGTTGCAGGGGAGGTCAAATATTTTCTTGCAAAGTAGATCACGTCTGAAGAAGAGAAACTGCTCTGACATTGTTCCGTGGTTTCTAAATAAATTAACTCAAGCAGCAGACCTGGTTTATCACTGTGGTGATCACAAGGAAAACCTTGCAGTTAAAATGGCAAACAAGATATTAGATTGCATGAGGAATGAGACTGTAAATAATTCAAAGCAAATCAAAATGCCCTTAGCAGTTTGACCCATTATGAATATCTTGTGCAGTCAGTGTTGGTCACTTGTAAAGTACCTTGTACTTTTGAGGGAGAGAATGTGATTGTCTCATTATTTTACATTCTCCTTGAGGCATGACTGTATCTCAAGTAACACAGGTATGAATGCTTTGGATGGGGGTTCTTTCAAGGGAAATGGCTTTTGGTGCTTTGGAAGCTGTGACTATATAAATAAAGCATCAAGGTGATACAGCTTAAGAAATAAGGAAATGGTGTGAAGGAGGTTGAATTTTCTTTGGACCACATAGTGCTGTGTTCTTACCTGTTGACTTGAAGCACCTGATGCTTGTGGGGAAAGGAACTTGATTTGGTTACCTAATTCTTATATAATCCTGGAATGCAAGTGTCATACTAGTCACATGACCAGTAAGTACCTCTGTAGGTGTACAAAACATAGTACAGAATTACTGCCCTTCAAATTCACAGGGACCCATTAGTCCTGAGGAGCTACCTCCAAGTTTTTTGCCTTCAGTATTACAGGTCTGTAGATACCTTTGATTCAGAACTGATTCTACTGGAAATGAAAGTATATGACAGCAGCATTTTTTAGACCCATAACCTGTTTTGCTTGCACGTCAGTTACTTAAGGGCTGGGTACATGTGCTACCTTTCCTGCAAAGAGTTTTATGAGATTTGTCTTGCAACAGGAGAAGTTAACAGGTTGCTTATTGTTCCTAATCACTATCCCTTCAGCCTTTAATGGATGCTATCAGCTGCCCATTAAATGGGAATAAATGAATGTACAAAAAACTGAAACAGTTACAGTATACAAATTATATGCTCACAAAGCAACAAAACCCTGGAAAAAAGCTGTATGACCACTTAATGCACACCTACAGAAGGGCAGCTTTATTACCAGAACAAATATACCATAAACTGTTACAACTTTAACTGCATGTGTGAGAAAAGTAGCCTTTATTAGTCCATATTTCTACCTTTTTGTGTGCATCCTTGAAATTAGCATTAATTAGGAGATTTGTATCAAGCAGTGAATAAAAGTGTGTTGGGATAACAAGTACAGCTACTTCACAACAGTTACATGAGTAAATTGCTCTCAGGGTGTGGTTTCATATAGCAGCTAAACCAATCTGATAGTGCATAGCCACTGAAGGAGGTAGTTCAGTCTTCTCCCAGCCAAGCGCCTCTACTGCTGATTGTCCTTCCAAAGACACTAGTGCCTGTCTGATGATTGTATTCTGGCACCAGGGCCTGGGCAGGCAGAAAAGTAGAACTTTTCCTTTATTTTAACTTTGTGTCAGCTAAGTCGAGTTGAATGAATGTCAATGCTGGTACAAGGAAGTAGGCAGGAATGCTTTTGCTGATGGAAGGGAGGAAGGAGGACTTTCTTTGTAGAACGGCTAGGTATTTTAGTTGTGACCTATTATGGGTTTCACAGTAGCAAAAACTACTGGAAGCTGGAGCTGCCTTATGCTGTCATTGTCATTCATGTGGACAGACAATGAGCTTGTTCAGCCAAAAGTTAGGGGGTTTTGTCAGGTTATTTTTCACTTGACTCAGCTGCCTGACCTCGTGGCTCAGTTGCACAGGCATTGGTGGTTGTGTTACTGAGTAGTATGATGCAACACAAGTGATGCTGAGGATACATACACTTCTAACCTCTGTATGTATTTCAAAAGTTTCTCTTTGATACAATGTTCTGGCCTGGTTCTGTGGAATGAATGTTACCTGAGTTTCATTAGGTGCACACCTAGGGTATTATCTTCTAGGTTAGCTTCATACAAAAGAAACCTACTTGCCAGTTTTGCAGCGGCTGCGTAGTAGGAACCAGAGCAGTGAGGGCTGCAAAAGCACGTTTCACATCTGACCTAAAACACGAATGTAGGTATGCCATTAAAGAGAGTTCTTGGTGCCTCTGTCCTGATGGTTAAGTTGCTTGTAAAAATGAGTTGGCCGAAAAAAATGTATTGTGAAGTTAATTACTTGTGTGGGGGATTATTCTAGTATCTGTGTCCTATTTGTTCAATTTGTAGAATTCTTATTTAGGTGATTTAATCACAGGGCATTTTATGAATGTGCTGTGTTAGTTTCTTAATTATAGAAACTTCACAAGCCAAGGAGCAAATCAGTTGTATGATACTTACCTGAAATTAATGAGTCAAGACATATTGCTTTACAACACTGTTACTGTAAAGCAACAAATATGCAAGTATTTGCATGTACATTCTCTAAAACAATTGAATTGTCATGTTTGGTGTTGGCATTGTGCAGCAGCATTGCCTGAGTTCTAATTAATGTTAGTCTTTGAAGTGACAGGTGAAATGTGCAATTATGCCCAGTTTTTCAATTACAGTATGATTACATTAGCCTCTTAAAAACTTAGCAAAAAAGCCCATTTTTGGCTCTTGTTAGCCACTTCCAAACTGTTGTTCTTTTTTTTCATTTCTAAGAGGTCTTTACAGACTACTTCTGATTGTTCTTGTATCTGGTTGTCTACCTCAAATCTGTGTTCGAATTTGCTGCCGTCACATCAGAAGTTGTGAGGAAGCACATACCATTGATGCAACTGACTCATTGTAAATGTGTCCAGACTTTTAGTGTAAAGCCTCATTCATGATATACAATTTCTGCACTCTGCAGAAAAACAGCTCAGGTACAGCACATGCTGTCTTCTCTTGTTCTTGGGGTGATAGCTTTTGGCAAACATAGGGAATGGAGAACATGGAATGGTAGTTCCCTCAGATGTCAGGGCTCATTTGTGGCATGTGGTGCGATTATAATTGGAATTATAATCCATAGGTTCTTGATTTTAAATGTTGGCCTCTTTGTTGGAAAGCAAATGAGGAGAGAAAGGGATCTAAGAAAATAGAAACTTATTTGCAGTGATTTTATTGTTGCAGCTACTATTTCTGAGAATTTTCTTGCATGAAGACTACCTGTTTATATCAGATCAGTAGAATTTATAGAATGCCAACTGCAAATGGCAGCTGAGAGTCAAGGCATGCGTAGGATTACCTGTGTGGTGGAGACATGCAGAAGACACAACCTTGTTCTGGTTAATTTGCTGAATTTATTATCTTGCAGGAACTGGTGGGGTAAGAAGCAAGAATTCCTTATTCACTGCAAATCCCATGCCTTCGTTTCAGCGATTAAAGTTTGGAATATGTTTAAAAAATACATAGCACTTTCAGATCTTTTTTTAAAACAAGTAGTACACTGCAAAAAGTTGCCTTATCCTAATACCGACCTTCACCTAATCTGCAGACAAGCCTATATTTCACTTAATTGAATCCTACCCATACATTGTAGGTTTATACTTTTTATTTTAAGACATAGAGCTTTTCTATGTGACAGTTTAAAATAAAGTTAGTTTAGAACTATTGTCCTCTGAGACAATATTCACAACAGGTCATTGTTAAGGCATTCTTCTAATGTGGAAATGTGTAACTGTGGCATGTTTCTTCCTCATTCTTAGCCTGAGCATTTTGAAGCACATGAGTCTGTAGCCTTTAGATTGTCATGCATAATTTAGATATGACATATATAATACATATTTAAAGGATGTTTGTACGTACATAATGCTGTATGTCAGTTCTGGTTTAGGAAATATGAATTGATAAAAAATCTGTTGTAAATGCAAACAGTGCCTGGATGCACCAATAAGAATGTCCAGTTTTGAATGACATATTTTTGTTCCCCTTCAAATGTTACTGTAATGGAGTATTTTTCTCTCTAACCTAAGCAGAAGGTTAGTTATGGTTCTTTGTAATAATGAGATATATAAGCAGCCTACTTTCTGTAGGTGCCAGAAATGGCTCTTAGTCTGCTTTGTATCCTGTGAATTGTGCTTTGAGTTTTCCAGGAATTCTGGTAAAAATGTTTACTTTAGTGATGTTACCTTCACAGAGACTAGCGGGCAGCAGATTGTTTTCACTTTAGTTAATTAATTAGAGTGGTTTCATATCTCAGCAGTGTTTAGTTGGAGAATAATCACTGGTTTTGAAATGAAAGGCAGGAAGTTAATGGCAGAATTTTAAGAGTGTAGATTATGTCTATTAGATTTACATTTGTTTTCGACTAATTTCTCCGTGTAATTGACCGGCATTCATACTGTACAGTCACTTACATAGTAAATAATTCCTTCCTAATTCCATATGCCAGCCAGCACTCAGTTAATTTCAAGTGTCACAGCTCAGCTTTTGTTTGAAAACAGTTGTTTGGGTTTCTTTGGGTTTTGGAGTTGGGTTTTTTTTTTTCCCCTTTTAAAAGTGCTGACAGATGACAGCAGGGATGATTAATATCCCTTCTGACATGACTGGATAAAATTCTAAAATTATTCATAAATATCAGGGCCTTTGGCAAATGCAGCTGTCTTCAAATCAAGTTAGATGTACAAAATTACATATTAGGAACTTGATCCTTTTCCTGTAAAGATGATTCTTTTGTATTAGAAGTTGTAAGCACTTCACCCACAGTCTGAAGAAAAATTGCAAACACGCCTTCGTCTTTGTCTAATCTTCAATAAATATTACTGCAGATACTGTGAAATTACTGGACTTTGCTGACAGTCTCTATGTCATTTCAATTATGTTTGCGAATTTTCAAAGTATTAGTCCCTACATACAGGTTTGACACCTATTACATCATGTTTGGTATTTAGATTAGTCCATCTGGTAGAATTCCTTGGATTTTTGATGTATGTCCCATTGTTCTTTTTCCTTTACCTTTCTTTTTCTTTAGACTATAGGGATGTCATTAAACCAGCATTTAATTGGCGAACTGAGTTGGTGATAATGTTTTTGTCTTGCTTGTTTTTCCCAGCCGAGGTTGGTGTCTAAAGAGTTAAATTATCCCCTGCACTTTTTATACAAAAAAAACCCCAAACCAAAAACCAATATAACTTTGGTGTATCTGTGTAGGAACTGTATTTTGATAGGTTAAAGGACTTGGAAAAGATGACAAACCTGGTTTTCTGGAATGATTGACTCCTGACATCTAAAATGCTCCTGAAGTATGCTAACAGAGCAGTTAGTAGAGTCAGTTCCAGATATGTCTTCCAACTTCAGTAATCCCAGAAGAGGAGGACTAGGACTGAACTGTGTAAATTTAGCATTAAGTGCTAACTTACTACTTCAGACTAGAAGTAGTGAAATACATAGACAAATGCCATCTTACTGCAGTAGAGTGCATGTCTCCTTTTGTTTGAATGAAAGAATCTTCCCTCTTTTCAGCCTGGTTTGGGAGGACAACCTGGCAGCCTCACATGTATCTCTGTTAACATGCAGGTGTTAGAACTGTAACTGTGGCTTCTTTAAACCTTAATAGATACATTGATAACACTTGTAAGGGCAGTATTGGTAGGAGAGAAACTCCTTAAGGCTGGTCAGTTATGCTCAGAGGAGGTTGGGTTGAGATGGAAAAGCACTGAAAGTGATGGGTACAGTAGCTTCAGGTAAACTTCTGTGGAAGTGCTCAGGAAGAACAGGAACAGACCTGAGCAGTCCTGTTTGCCAGGCCAGAGCATGACCACTAATTATGGCATCAGAGAATACCTTCATCTTCACTTTACGCTAGCATAAAGCCAGGAGGAGCTTGTGCTCATTCTTTGGGGCTTTTCTGTTTCACGTTTTGTTCTGGCTTACTGATGAGAGGTGATGCATGGAGACAATACTGAAATTAAAATAAGAAAGTAATTTTTTAGCAGGCAGTGTTGATCACTGGAATGCTTCAGTTATAAAGGAGGTCTGAAAGAAATCGTAATGTCTGTATAAATGCTGCTTTCTTGGGCTTTTAGCACTGAAGTAGAAATTTTGCCAGAAAAATATTCAGCTTAATGCTGCATGGCAGGAACATCCACATTTAGAACATGCATATGACATCCATTATGCTGCTTGATACTGGAGTAATAATTTGAAATGCTACATATGTTATTACTGTAAAATATCTCTGCTAAATGTGTTTTTGGTGCTTATGTGGATCCTTCAGCTGCAGCCATTTGTTCCAGAAAACGCAATCCCCCGAGTGTTAGAGTTGTCCTGGAGTCTCAAATCATTGGCTCAGGCATTACGAGCTCTTGTCTCAAGTGTGTTTCTTCATCTTCTATTGGTTGAACTCCTCATGGCATCACCAGGAGAAAGGAGACACCTTTGCTTTAAGGGCATTTCTTAGCAGCCTGATAAGTGAATTTATCTTTCCCTTCTAGGGGAGGGTTTCTTAAGGTGAGGCAAAAAAGTTGGAGTGGTAAGTATTCTTGGTGTGACGTTCTGTTCAGTTGCCTCATTTCAACCTTCTTTGCTTCTCTTTATGCAAAGCCACAACTTTCTTAAGGTTGCAGCTTTATGAGAAGTTCAGAGACAAGTGAACAAACTCTTCCTACCAGCCACATGTTCCCATGTGTCTTGTAGCTCCTGAGGTATTCAATGATTGTACGTTAGAATCATAGAATCATAGAATTTTAAGGCTGGAAATGACCCCTAAGATCATCCAGTCCAACCATTAACCTACTGCCACCAAGTCTACCCTTAGACCATGTCCTCAAGCACTGCATTTACCCGTCTTTTAAACACCTCGAGATGGGGACTCAGCCACCTCCCTGGGCAGACCGTTTCAATGCTTGATGACTCTCTCAGTAAAGAAGTTCTTCCTAATATCCAACCTAAATTTTCCCTGGCGCAACTTGAGAAACTTTCCTCTAGTTCTGTCACCTGTTACTGGGGAGGAGAGACCAACCCCCACCTCGCATTAGACAGATTCAGTTTGATAAGAGAGCAGATAAGTAACCCAGTAATGTTTTGCTGGCTTACTGAGTAATAATACTTTGTGATCAGCTAGAGGATCAACAGTTGGTGCTCAGGAATGGGGAACTGCAGCTGAGACCAGAGGAGGGAGTTGCTATTTAGGTTAAGCAGTAATGTAAAATTGCATAGGATGAGGAGACAGGTATGTGGAATTTCTCCTTTATAAAGAATCTTTCCTTATGCATTAAGAATTAAAAATGCTTCTTGTAGGTCCTCGGGCTGTCATTTGCTGCTTCAGCTTTTAAAATTATTATTGTTTTATTATTATTTCCAGTTCTACTTGCTGCTTTATTACTGTTACTGCTTGTTAAGGTATCCTTCTTATGAGCACCTGCTCTGCCAGAACAACAACACTAGGAAGAATCCTAATTCAAGCGAGGAACAACTCTTCCTTGAGGTCTTACAGCTATGACTTTTTACTTGGGAGGATAGTAGTGCTAAGTGAGTGTTCATCTGGCTGTCTGTACTTTCCTTTCTTGGTGCTTTCTGACCTTGAACAGGTCAGAAAGGAATATGGGTATTTAAGAGTACTTAGCAATAATTTGTTTGAAAGTTACAGTCGATTGGACTGTCTGCAGCTCTAGATCTTTGGAGAAATAGCCTTTCTGAATAAGTATCTTGCACACTACATAAAACTACAAAAAAGTTCATCTGCCTCATTTTTGTGGATTGATTGATGGTGGTTACAGTGTACCACCAAATCAAGAAGGGAATCACTGACCTCTGGAGAGCTGTGGTGCTCTGCAGGTAAGATTCAGATGTGTGGCTTGTAACAGCTTTTGCAGGAGTTGTTAGCAAGACTGTAAACTGTGATTGCAAATGGAAAAATCAAAGTTGCTGCATTAGGAAGCCTCTTTAAGTGAGGCTAATCCACCACGAACGTACATGCTACCAGGAACAGTAGGAGATGCTGCAGACCACTTCTGGAATGTGTTTAAGTCAAGAATGACCTAAAACGTAACTGGTTCAAATAGTTTTGTTTGGTTTTTTTTGAGGGGCTGTGGGCGGTAACATACTCACTTGTTAATATAAATCTTTATTACATGCATCTGTCATAAATTAGTTTTAGATTTTTCACTGCTATTTTGTTTGCTGCTTTTCTATTAGTAGGGTGATAGCGTGACTCCAAACTCACCAGTCTAGTGAGTGGACACCTTGTAAAATCTATCCCAAAGTACAGTACTGAGTCATTCCTTTGAGGCTTGAAATAATGCGCCAAATTTTTTTTGACCAGCTATTTATCTGCTTTATTTTTCCTGTGATTAGCTCTGAAATTTCATTTGATGAAACATATGTAAATATGAACCTGAAATGACCTGCAGAATGGGCGAGTTTATTTCTAAGTATCTACAGAGAATTAGTCAGAGATGATGAGTAGCTTTTTCTTCCTCTTGGTATTTCTGTAGTCGTCTTCCACTATGGATATGTGCAGTGTGAAAATCAAGGGTGGAGAGGTATGATGACAGACTTAGGCAGTAGGACACACTTACGCATGTTTTGTCTTTAAAGTCCTCCGATACTACTGCTTTTTTTTTTTTTTGAAGGCTGATGTTCCAGAGCCAGGTTTGTAGTATTGATTGAGATCCATCTTCATAGAACTGTCAGTAAGACTGAAAAGACCTTACTATTTGTTACACAACAAAGCGCAGTAATCTCACAAATTTATCCCGTGCCTGGGAATTCCTAGTATTAACTAATTAAGTGTATTTACTACTGTACAGCTTTACCTAATAAATGTGTACATTAGAGGTGGCAATGTACTTGTTCAGCATATGAACATTGCCTACTTCACACTTACTGAATTAAATATAGCAGTTCTCGGTATCCTTCATAAATGCATCTTGCAAATGATCTTTGGATAGGTTTGATACTGTTGAAATATTTGTCATATAATGCTAATGGTGCTGAAACGGAATTCAGAGCAGTACCTTGACTGTTTCTTTTAGTGACTTTATTTTCCCTGTCCATTTTTTTTCCTTGTGTACTACCATGTGCCAAGGTTTGTGGAGCCTTGCAAAGAACTAGGTCAGAGACTTGGTTAAAAATAACTCATCAAAAGAAGGATCTTTGTCAGTTCTCTGTCTTGTTACTGCTATGCAGTGCTGTAGGCAACTGTTGCATCTGAGAAGCTACCCACTGAGATTTTTCTGAAGAAAAGTTAAAAATTCTCAGTCAATAACTAATCACTTATGCTTTGTCCAGTTGGTAGTAGGTGAGAGGCTGTAGTTACAAAACTGTTAGGCTGCGGTCTGCAGTTAGTGAGACAGATCAACTCCTGTCACTTCATTTGTCTCAACTGATTGAACAGTGACTGCAGAATAACAAGATTAGAAGGTAACCAGTTGTGAGGAAAGAAATGTATTTGGTCTAGAAAAATAGCATGAGGGAAGTTTTTGTACATTTTTGGTATGTAGTGATGGACAAGGGTTTTTGGTGTTTTGTTTTTTTTTTCTGCTACAATAGCAAAATTGGTGAAAAATTTGTTCATCTTCACCTTGCCCATCTCCAGATTACATTACCCTGTAGCCCAAATGATTAATTTGTTGTAGTTGAGATCAGTGGATTACATGACTTCAGAATAGAACCTGTCTAGGACAGCATCTTTTACTGCCTGATTTGAGGCTGTATTACCATGAACTCTGCTTCGGAAAACATCCCGTTGTATCTGTTTGTTTGCAAGGAGCTTTAGAGATCTGGTCAATTGCTGCGTATGGGATACAGAGTAACACTGTTAACATGATAATGTTTTTCATTTTAAACTGAATCAAAATCCATCTATAAAAAGTTACAATTTTATTAAATATCCTAAAACTGCAGTTTGGGGGTTTTTTGTTTTTTGTTTTTTTTTCTAACCTCAAGTAAGCCATTAGTGCTTTTAGGTATTGCTTATTTTTCATTAAAAGGCTAATGTCAATATGACCAGTAAAACTGAAAAATTGTACTAAATACTGAAGCACAAATACATAAACATGGTGCAGTTTAACTCAAAAGTTGCCATCAAATTTCATAAAATCAATGTGAGAAATTGTTTTGCACCTCTGGTGTTTATATAATATTGTTCCTGGTGATTATTTAATTTAAACATAAGAAAACTTTTTTACTGTAAAGCTGCTCAAACACTGGAAGAGGTTGTATTGTAGAGTCTCCATCCTTAGATATACTCAAAAATCCAACTAGGCTTGCTTCTGAGCAACCTGCTGTAGCTGAGACAGCTTTGAGCAGGGAGTTGTGTGTGTGCAGTGCATGATCTCCAGAGGACCTTTCCATGCTCAACTATTCTGTGATTCTTTGTAGGGTTTCTTTGTGTTTATTAATTAAAAAAAAAAACACCAACAATGCCAACATGATAATTCTTGCCAAGTCACAAGAGGGCTACAAGAATACCTCAAATTAAGAATGTGTTAATAAAATCAGGACCAAAATATATATTCTGAATCCCAGTTCTTTTTTAGTTTGTATCAATATGTGATTTTTGGGTTTGGTGTGGTTTTTTTTGTTGTTGTGATTAGACTTGCATTAATGTCCTAGTTTGGATGAGATGATACAAGAAGATCCTCCTTTGAGTTTGTGCACTCCCCACTCCTGTGAACATATATGATGTGTGTCATAACTTCTAGCCTTGAGAAGTTTCCTTAAAGTCTTGCCTCTTGCCACCCTCTGATATAGATCAGTAAGTACTTTAGTAACTCTCCAAGCAGATGAAATACTATTTTTGTTATGTAGGTGGCAGGCATGTTGCTTTGTTTATTCTTTTATCATTGAAGTAATCTCTACTAAAATACTCAATATACTATTTTGCATGAATAATGTTTACAGACAGTGGGCTTGATTTGCTTTGTTAGAAGAACCTGGGCGTGTGAGAACTGTTATTCTGGTAAACTCTCCCAGACAGGTTTTGTGAGTTCTCAAAAGTTCATTTCACCACAGTTGATAGACATGATTTGTTCTATTTCACCTGGAATTTTTAAAGGTTCTCAAGTCTTAGCTTTTTTGGTTCACAAGCCTTTCCAAGTTCAAGAACCTCTGTGTTTGAAACAGTGCCCTGTGTCAATATGCTGCTTCCTGTGCATGGCTGATCTGCATCAACTCCCGGTATCGATGGTGCTGTTTTGCATCGATGACACCACTTTGCAGTGTGATGACTGAGTGTGCAGTTTCATGGTTTATACTTACTACATGGAGCTGTTGTTTTCCTTTGTATCAACAGGTTCCAGCAGTTCTGGAGTTTCACAGAGTTGTTGGCTTTAATCTGGTTAATTGGAGTAGTGTGACCTCATGATCTTTTATATCTGTGAAGTTGAAAACAGTCATGGAGCATTTTTGTCTTGAAGATGGCTTTGCATTCTCCGAAAAGTTTAAGGAAATTCCTTATCCTTTATCTTCCTAAGAAGATAAAAGCCCTAAACATCAATCTTAGAAAATCAGTCCATTGATTATTTATTATTCCCACCCCATATGTTCCCCCTTCCATTATCTCGCTATAGCTTATTACCTATTGAATGTTTAAATCCTCCTCCAAGGAGATTATACGTAGGCTGTTTTTGAGTATGTTGAAGCATGTTATCAGCAGAGGAATCTCTACTAGAACTTGGTATTTACTTATTTTACTCAACCTCAAACTTCGGTCATGTTTTTGGTTGGGTTTTTTTGTTGTTTGTTTGTTTGGTTTTTTTTTTTGTTTTTTGGGGGGTTTTTTATTATTATATCCATAGCATTTTCCTTTTCATGGTAATTACATGTCCTGGTTTTGGCAGGGATAAAGTTCATTTTCTTCTTAGCAGCTGGTGTAGTGCTGTGCTTGTGACTTAGAATGAGAATAATGTTGATAACACACTGATGTTTTTAATTGTTGCCAAGCAGTCAAGGACTTTGCACACAGCTTTGCTGCTTTAAGCAGCTTTGCACACTGCTCTGCCAACAAGAAGGCTGGGGGTGCTCATGAAGTTGGATGGGGACACTGTCAAGACAGCTGACCTAAACCAACCAAAGGGATAGTCCATACCATACAACCTCATTCCCTCTGTAGAACTAGGGATTGGTTTGGGAAGCAGGGTAACTCGGGATCTTGTGGAGCACCAACTTTGGGTGGTGAGTGACTGTGCTGTTCATCACTTGTTTTGCATATTCTATTATCATCATCATCTTTTCTGTTCTATTAAGCTGCCTCTATTTCAGCTCACAAGCTTATTTTTTGTTTGCTTTTTCAGTGTTCTTCATCGCACAGGGGAGTGAGAAAAGGGCTGCGTGGTGGTTTTAGCTGCTGGACAGGTTAAACCACAACATTATATCTGGTGTAATTTCTACTTTCATATCTACTTATTTTGAATCCATGTTTGTCTCTCTAATATTTACCTGCCATAGTAGCTTAATTATTACTCAGTTTTTAACTGAAGGTTTTTTCAATCTGGCATTACTGACTAGCTCCAAGCAAGAGACTTTCTAGTCCAGCACTGGCTTTGAAATTACACAAAGCCGTTACTGCCTAATAATTCCATAGGCTCCCAGTGCCTGTGTCATTACTTCCTTTCATAAGAAGCTTTTACTGAGTCTGCTGGGTTATTCACCTGTCAGTGATAGGCCACTGGATCTGCAAGGTTTTTCTGTTGGTTGTAGTCAAGTTAGGGATGTTCATCAGTCTTCTAGGATAGAGTGCTATAAAAAAAGGAATCGCTCTTGCTGTTGCACTGTTTTCAGTTGCTGTCTGTCTCTTGAATATTCACTGATTTAGTTGTGCTAGTTCTTTAAACTTACTGTAATTACTTTCGGAATTAGGCTGGGTACATGAAATTTGAGATGTTGATGCCTCGAAGTTTCTGTTGTTTGAATTATCACCTGTCAGCTTACTGTCACTTCTTTTCTTTTGGCACTTATAGTCCAGCCAACCTACTGAAACGAATGTGTTGTATCCAACTGTATTGAATTATTTTCTTTTAGTTCATGAGCTTTATAGAGAAAGTCCTGTTATACCATGACTTCTGTCCAGACACCGTGTTGCAGAAATACTATAATGGGAGAAAAACATAAATAACACAGATGGTTTTGGACAATGTGGGAAGTGTAATGCAGACATAGTGCTGTGCAGTGTAGTGCAGCCCTAGACCTGCTGATCTTGTTGGTTCTAAATGTTTGTATACTTCCCACGCCTTACTGTGACAGGTTTTACAACAGCTTATGTTCATGAAGTCCCAAAATCCTGGTACAGAGGAAGGAAATATCCAAGCAGCTTTTTCTTGAGCCATATCTAGTTGAGCTGCAGTTAATAAATCAATGGGTTTTTTGTCTGATTGTATGGAGTTACCACAGTCTGTTTCCTGTGTCAGCAGTGCTGAAGCGCAGACTATCTCCTTGTGGATCATGTGGTTCAGTTGCTGTCATATGAAAATGTGGTTGACTTTTTCAGTCAGAACTTGTCTGCTAGCACAGCTCCTCTGCCCTATGGAATTATCCTCTGCAAGCTGAGAAATCGTTCAGAACAGTGAAGAAGGGACTGTTTTGGTTTTGGGTTGGGTGGGTTTGTGTTTGTTTTTTTTTTCACAGCATCAACAGCATCATCTGTAGTTCATCCCAGTAGTTAGGAAAGTGAGTGGATGCATCAAGAGACCACATTTAACAAACAGTAAATTCTGACTGAGCTCTGATGGCAAGGATAAGGAGAGAAATAAGCCCCCATGGATGTAGATGAGGCTGAGATTCTCATGCTTTCTCTGCTTTGCTCTTCGTGGAAAAAGTCTCTTTAGCCTTTGTGTCTAGAGATGGGATTTAAGAAGGAGAGAAATTAATACTGCTGCAAGAAAATTGATGGGTCTCTTGAAGTATTAGGTTCATGGGATTAGACAGAATGCTTCCAAGAGTGCCGAGAGAGGTAGCTAATGTCATTGCAAACCAGCTTTCTCTTTGAATAATTATGGAGGTCAGGGGTGGGCCTCAATGGCTGGAGAAAGACGTGTTACAGCTGTCCTCAAGGGCAGGAAGGTTCATCTGGGGACTGCAGGCTGGTCAGGTGCACTTTGGTCATTGAAAAATTGTGAAGGAAGTGTCCTTGGAAGCCATTTCTAGGCATATGAAGGTGAAAATGTTAATAGGATTAGCAAGCATGGATTTACCAAGGGTACTTGTCAAACAGATTGTCTGCTGTGATGGAGAGGCTAGAGCTGTAGTTGAGGAGAGAAAAGCAGTGATGTTACCTACCTTGACTTCAGCAAGGTTTCACCGTGTTTTTTGGGTGGTTGAGCTTGGAGAGTGATTTAGAACATGTCATGCATAGTATCTTAGTATCTTAGTGATATTACCAGTTGCAGATGCCTCCTCTGCAACTTTGCAGATCTTCAACATGGAGGGGTGTGCAGTCAGTTTGTTTGAGTACGTGGCTGCTCTCTGGGGGGACCAGAATTTCTCAGAACTCATAGCTAAAGACAAAGCTGTCTTTCCATTACATAGAACCCCAGGAGAAGAAAATGGAATAATGAAAGATAATACCACATCTTTGTTATATTTCTTAAACGAAACAGCTTCTGTGACATTGTTTGGGGAACCTGAAGTTCTGCGTTCTTCCTCAGTGCTGAAATCCATGCATATGTGTGTCCTGAAAGAATCTTTTGTTAGGCTTGTTATAAAATTTGAGCTATGGCAAACCTGTATTGGAAAAAGGTGGAAGGTATCATTTGCAATTGTCTATTTTTTCACTTTTTATAAATTCTAACCTCATCATTGGAATTCCTCAGGAGCCAGACTGTTTCTCTACCTTGATTAGTAACACAGAATTAATTTTTAAATATTCATTTTTCTGTATTACATATCACAATATAATAGGAAAAACGCAGAATGATAGTCCTTTTCTGCTGCAGTTACTCAAGACAGACAATATAGCTGCTGATGGAGTAGGATGTTTATTATGTGCTTTCTTGGTGGTTTGGGGTGGGTGGGTTGTTTGTGAGTTTTGGCTGCTTTTTAAATGAACCCAGTCACCCTCTTATGCTCACATCATCTCTGCAGAACCTCAGAAGGCTAAGTGAACGAAAAGGCGGTTAAGTGGGGAAAACTCCAGTGGTAGACTTGGTGCTTTTGCTGACTGTGAGGAATCACATACTCTGACTCATGTCACGCAATACTTAGAGTTTGTACGTGAAGTTGTTAGTGGAAGATTTCATGTAATAAGTTGTTACGAGCATTTAATACAGGGTGTGCTGCTCTTAAATGTATGAAATTGTAAAACAGTATTCTAAGTTTCTTTTTACAAATATCTGTTTCATTTCAGATTATGGAGCTCTGTGGTGCAACAAGACTCGGCTATTTTGGAAGAAGTCAATTTTACATTGCTTTGAAACTTGTTGCTGTGGCCCAGTCTGGTCTCCCTCTAAGAGTGGAAAGTTTAAATACAGGTAAGTCACAGGACTGGTGAGGGGGAACTGAGTTGCTAAGCAGAATTCTTCTGTTTGGCTCATGGACTCTTGTAGAGTAACCTTGTAAATTAGTGCGGTATGTGTTTTTATACGTGTTGCTAACTTAAAAAAAAGTGGAGAGATTATGAGCGAGTGCACACTTGCTGTTCAATAAATAAGATGGAACACCTTACTCTTATTGAATAAGTGTTGTGTTCATCATGGGGTACGTGAACTACTTGACTCTTGAAGGTACAAGTTTGTTCTATAGATTATTAGTGTGAGAGCTTGCATGCTATATCCTCTGAGTAAGGTACTACTAGGCCTAATGGGAAATGGAAGTGAAGAATGCAGTATTTGCAGGCCTCTAGTTGCAGAGTTTATGAAGCCTTGATTATAATAAAGAAGTCATCTTTTCTGAAGTCACTTTCCTTCGTGCTTTTGGCTTGACAGTTTTCTCCCTTAGTGCAAATATGAAGATATGAGTGGTTTAAGATTTTTATAGTGAAAAATCTGATGTGTGAAAGACCTTTGAAGACTGTTATCAGCCAAAACACCTGTTATCCTGCTTTTCAAAGGTCAGCTGTGGTACGTACAGTGAAATAGGAACAGGATAAAGGCTCGTTCTAAGAATATAGTTCAGAACATCAGAAAGAGCTTTGATATGAGGCTGTACTGTAACTTTGAGTGGGTCCATGTCATTGTTGATCTGTAAGATGAAAAGACACTTAAGAAGATGGAAATACTGAGTTTCAAGTGACTGTAGCTCTTTGCAGTGTTGCAAAACTCAGAACTTAAAAATACCTTCAGTGCACAGCTTTGCTTTAAGGTGACTTCCCTAGTAGATTTTATGTCTGTAGAATACATGCCATGATATAGTTTGTATATGCTAATAGTTAAAAGAAGGCTTAGGAGTTTTTTTGTCTAAAGGATGTATATTAAACAGAGTCGTTAAAGTGACTTAATCTGATTGGACTGTTTGTATTGACAATGTACTGGACCAAGCTATAAAAGAGAAAGGAATTCTGTACACCTTTACAGTTACCTTTATGCTGGTCTCATACAAACAGCATATACTGCTGTCGTGTTGTTTTGTAGCTCTTTGGAAAAGTGTGTGGTTTCAGCCCATGTTTTGCTAGTATTTAGGTTGATTTCTGTTCATAAGCCACCCTGTGTTTATAAACCATTTCCTTAGTTTTCCTGGTGAGTGTTCTCAAATCTAAAACTTCAGCAAGTTATGGCAGAATGCCCTAGAATCGGACAGTTGGAAAAGGTCCCTGTTGCTTGTAACATCCAACGTAACAGTAGATTGATAAAACATTTCTTCTCAAATCCCTGTTGAAGATGACAAAGACTAAAATCTGCGTGTAGTTTTTCCCATTTTTTTGTAAGCTTGGGTTTATTTTAATACAAGATTATCTTAACTGTAAGGAGCTTTTCTATTAAAAAAAACCCAAAAATCTGAAGAAGTTTGAAGGAAGGAGTTGAAATGTGAAGGTACAGGATTAATTCCAGAATAGAGAATATGTTGCTGTAAAATTAGCAGCGATTGGAACTTTTATAATGGAATACCTTTCCTTGATTCATGACAATACTAGAAATACTTGTAATGGTTTCTAGACTTCTAGGAATAATTTTCTGTAACTGGTTCCAAACCTACTAAATACAATTGAGAGAACATTTATTTTTACCCTAACTGTTTTTAGCTTTGGTTGTCTGTTGCCTTGGTTGCAGTAGTTCCAGTCCTGTTTATGAAGTTCCTGCTGCTAGAATGATTCAAGTGGTGTTGTAGCAGCTACTAAAAGGCTAAAATACAGCAGGCTGGAGCCTCATAAAATGATTCTGAGTTTGGGTTACCTTCCTTTGAAAACTGGGGTTCAGCAGCCTGGCCAGCTGAGTTATGTCTACAGTCAGTCTCCAGGAGGTCTATAAGAGGATCTGTTAGAGCCATCTCAAACTAAACCTATACTCTTTCTCCCTTCAAACTAAAACATTTATAATTAGTTGGAAGTTTATTTTAGGACACCTACTTTGTAGCTCTGCATCCTGTGCATGTTTCATTCAGTGATTGTTTTAATGTTATTCAATCTTTTATCTTGGCATTTTCCTTCCACTGCTACTCTGTTTCTCTTGGTCTTTGGTTTTGTGTGTCTCAAATAAACAGGAAGCTTGCTTTATGTGAGTTGCTGAGTGGAGACTATAGTCAAGTTTTGAGTACTAAGTCCATCAACACAAGTGTCATCCAGTTGATTGTTAGTTAAATAAGTGTCTTTTTGGCTACTCAGATGTTCAGTGTAGAAAAAATACTGGCTTTAGTTATTTTACTACAAGCCTCTAAACTTGTGCCTTTACATATTTTCCTTCCAGAAAGCTAAAAATTTATAAATTTAATGAACAGTGTAATGTAATGTTTATTTTCTAAGTATGAAATACAGTTTTTTGTGAAACAAAACCTTAACAATATGATGTTGGCATAAAAAGTGTAGAGAACTTTCTAATTGATTTAATACCAAGATATAACTCTGTTCATAGCAGCTGTTGCTTTGATATTTGAAGTATTTCTGAATGGCAGCAAGTGTTGTAGTGTTAAAATGGGGATTTTGTGCTGTTAAGGGGAAAAGATAGAGAGGTAAAAACAGCGGATTCCACTGTTGGCCATGTAGATGGACCATGTAGAAACTCAGTACATCAAAACAAACCTGTATTTATCCATTCTTGTTTTTAGAGAAGACAACAGAGCATTTTTGTCTTCCTCTTGAGCCCTCTATATTATTTTATGAAATAGTGCTAGATATCTCACACAAAAGCCTCAATTTGGACCAACCAATTGTGTAGGCTTCCCCTCTGTCAATTGGATGCTCTGGTGTCTGTATTATGCCATTTAGCACACATACAAGTTCTCACTTGTTTGCAATGACTTTTTCACTTTTGGGCTGGCTGCAGTTCACTGTTTAGCTATGTGAATAACTTTCCTTGTGCATTGTGGGGTACAATGCCAGTGTGAAGATGGGCATCTAGGAACGAGGAAAGAATCAGAAATTGTCTTACCGTGTGGTGGGTAATCAGATTTAGCAAAGACCCTGTGGTGCATGCTCCTTCCCTGAGATGAAAGTTTATTGGCACTTTGAGTCATGCTTAGTGACATCCATAATTTAAATTCATATAGGAACATTGTTCTCTAATACTGGTTACGTAAGGGTGACTATAGATACATAAAGGTGCCTGTAATTGTTGAATGCCGTAGCATTTTTTCAAACATAAATCAGATTAATGTTTAATTTTTATGTAACAAAGTGTATAAAATTACATGTCCTATTTTAATACTGTTGGTAGTACCACTGACTCATTTTCCATGCCAAAAGTAATCGATGGAAGCAATCAACAATTGAAATTAAATTTGAGCTATACTTCTCAATTTGTTTTGTGTTGGAAAAATAACTTTCAAGTAAGCTGTCCAGCAGATTCACGGTTTGTTTGTGTTCACAGTGGACCAGTAAGAAAGTTGTGCTTGGAATTCAAAAAAATGGTAGAAACCTTGTGGTGAATAGTTGAAGACTTGCATAGTCTTATTTTTGTATGAGGCTACTCTGAGCTACAGTACGTAAAGCTAGGAACATCCTCCTAGTATTCTGTTGAAACTGCTTTTATAGGTGTTTGTAACAAATTGAGGTGATACTGGAACACTCCCAGAGCATTCCAGTAAAACAGCTAATTTGGCTTCTGCTGTAGAAAGGTGTGCATAGTTGTGTTTAGCAATATTTTTTTTCAATAGGAGTAGATTGTGTTATCTCTGGTAAATAGGAACATGAGATAAGGTTACTAAAAGATGATGTTGAAGGTTCTGGTGTATTTCAGCATTTGTTTTACTCATTGACATTATGTATGAAGGCTATTAATTTTAGTGATGTGCTAGAAACATTAGATAAAGTTTGAAAATCACACTTCAGTAATTACATGATAGCAAAACTAAGAACAAATAAAATAAATCCAAATTATCTTCTTGGTACTGCATTTAATGCATAGAGTGCACAACTGTTATGGAGCTGTGTGAAGCCCTCTTTGTATACCGAAGCCAGAACCTGACTAGCAGAATCATGAAGTATAATGCAGAAAGGGTGTTTCTTTTTTTCCAACTGGCAGGTGTTGGTTTGATTACAGCAACGGTCTCTGTTTAAGGAATTGAAATGTTAACAACATAGAACTGCATTTTTATGTTTAAGAATCATAATTCTGTATAGTAAATAGCCTGCTCTAATTTTTTTTTTCCAAACAGTAAAAGACCTCCCTCTTCCCAGATTTGTTGTGTCAAAGAATGAACAAGAATCCAGACATGCAGCCTTGTATTCTTCAGATGCTGATAATCCAGCTTCGTATTCAGGTGTGATTCCTCCTCCACCTGGCAGGATACAAGTCAAAAAAGGCTCTGTGAGTCACGATGCAGTTCAGCAACGTACATCAGCTGATCAACAGGTAAATTAACTTAAAAGATTAAGTGGGACTATTAACTGCTACTTTGCTGCATAGGTGTCAATGTGCTAAGACTACTGAGCTTTGTTGCTTTCAATATAGTTTCTTTAAGAAAAACCCAAACATGCTGGTGTATACTATACCTGAAGACCACATATTCTTCTGAAACGAATGCAGGAGACATTTTTAATGAAGCCTTATAATCTGTGTTTTAAATATTGGTAGTAATGGAAAGAGTTCAGACATGATACTTGCTATCATATCTTACACATTGTTTTAAGTTGAAATCAATGTAATATAACTATTTATTAGGTAGTTCACATCAGAATCCTGATCACTGGAACAGTGATACTGAATTTCAGGGAAGACTGGATTTCTAACCCTTCAACATACTCAGATACCTTTAAATCTGAAGTACTTTTAGATTTATTTTAATCTCTTGGTTATTTTTCTCTGCCTTACATTTTATTGTTCAACTATTTAATTTTTAAGTAGAGACAATGAGAACCAGAATTAAGTTTTCACATAGCTTTTTACTTTGTTCTAATAATGGCAATACTTGTTTTCTTTTGCTGGCTGGTTCTTTCATCTTCAGTTACAGGATATCTGAATATATTAAAAATGTAAGGTCTTACAACTATTACCTCCTCATAATTCTTTGTGTTTTGTAGTCTTTGTACTCTTTCCATGGGGAAATCGTTTCTGATTGGGTTTTCTACAAGCAAGAACACTAAGTGCAAATACTAAATTTTGCTGGATGTACCTATGTCTGTGCATAACTGCTGTATGACCTGTTTTCTTCCTCGCAATATGATCTTTTCTGGGCTTGTTTTGTGAAGAACACAGGAACTCACAAACATCTCTTAATCTGTCTGTGAATAGCCCAGATTTCCCAGAGGCCATCCATAATTGGTGTTTGGCCTCCATTTTTCTCCCAAACTGGAGATGGGGACTAATGAAAGGAGGACTGACAGGAGATCTTAAGATACCTTGTCAGTGTTTATTTTTGGGTAGGTGTGTTTGAGAGGGTTCCCAAGTACTTCATGAAGAAATAGACAATTGCAGATCTCCTTGATGTGATTATGGGGCTTTAATTTGGTTGAAATAGTGCTTTGTATGCTTCCAATGTGATGTTGTGTTTAAGTGATCAGCTGTAATGATATGTGAACCTCTGCTGGTGTGACTTGAAATAAAAAAAAAATAATCTGGTGTTTGAGGTATTCAAGTACTGGATAAAGCAACATATTCACAAAGGTGATAAGCATCCCCATTTCTTTGCTTCTGTTGGCCATTATGGAGAAGCTTGGTATCTCTTTCAAACAAGTCTGTATGGGAATCTGTATCAGAATAAGGAAACTCTGTATTTGAGAGATTCGACCCAGAAAAGAGACTTGGGGCAAATGTAACAGACAACACAGCATCGAGTCCAGCAGTTTTAAGCTGCGTTCATGGTCATATTCATCACAGAAGTATTGTCTGATTTTGCACTCTATTGTAAAACTGAATTTTCTGTGGTTAATTCTACATTTCTGACTGTACAATGAATCTATTCAAGCAGACTTCTTGTTCCAGTCTTAGATTTGTTTATTTGGACACCGTATTAGAAATAAGATGAGAGTTTGAATCCACTTAGGCTGACAGAGAGGTTTGAGACCAGGTTTCTTGCTTAATTAAGTATGCAATTTGGATACAGCTTTTAGACATGGTTTTGTAGAAATACCTGATCCAGTTGTCTACCTGGAGATACTGCTCAGATTTATGAAATCTGGAAAGAGATTCAGACTGTGAATCCTCACTATATACCATAGTTTTCAGTGATGAGAATGAGAAGAACTGAAGTCTGATAACTAAATTATAGCATGTCATTTTCATATGGATCGGTGTTGTTTCTGAAAGAATTTGTGTGAGTTAATTTTTCAGTCTTTGAGCTTGTCATTTAGCTGTTAGATACTCTATTAGTGAGTTTGGATTTTGTTGGGTTTTTTGTTTGGTGGTTTGTTGGTTTTTTTTGTTAAACTGTTTAGTGGCTTTGATAGTATACCAACCACTTCAGAATACATGGATTTCATAAAATATTCTGGCTGAAATATTATTTGAATGAAATAATGAAGTATCTTAATCTTTAAAACCTCAGCTTGTTAATGTGCAGCTTTCAATATTGGTGAGATTTGTCATGCATAGGTTAATACCATGTTACTTCAAATAATTTATGTAGAATAACTTAGAGTTAGTACTTAGAGTATTGTCTACTGAAATGCCCTAGCTAAACCTATTCTTTATCAATGAATTATTTTAGCAGCTCCCCATAATGGGATTCGCTTGGAGGCAGGGCATCAGGAAAAGGAATCAGGTTGTGTACTTTCAAAGAGTAGCTGTAAAAGATGTCATCTCTTAAAGGAAGCATCAGCAAAGTTCAGTAATGTACTTTTTCTATCTCCAGCCATTTTTGAGGTGCCATTTTTAGTTTATAATGGCTAAATATAGCACTGGTCAGAAATTTTTACTTTTTTTTAATATTGTTTGTGTTAATAGAAGATGCTTGAAGTCATGGTGGCTGCAGAACTGATTCTAGGAGTCAAGCCAAATAATGAAAGACACCTTTGCTCACTAGACAGCACATTGACTTCATCTCCTAGTGGAGATAAAATTGAGAGGAATTTTTTTTTTTTTCATTTCAACTCTTTTTTTAACTGAATGAGAAGTTGTCTGACTTCCTTTTTAGATTTTGCCAATAGTCTGTTTCTTTTTGCTTCTGTTTTATGGATTGAACAGCTAATTCCAGGTAAAATATATCTGGTATTAAATAAATTGCTTAGGAGCATAAGGCTGGAAAAGACTTCTTGTGTCATTGAGTTTAACCCTGTATCTTGAGAAGTTGTATTAGATAAGTTTTAAAAAAATAATCGGGGCTCTCTTTTGAAAACACAACCTTTTATCTACACTGGCCATGTTTAGGGGAAAAGCATCCCAGAGTGGTAGTAGGAATATTTGTGGCAATGTGGTGGAAATTCCCACTTTACTTAGGAAATGCCTGTTCTGTTAACTGCTTTTCCCTTAGTATTTCCTGCAGAATACCAGCAGTATTTACTGGAAAAACATTGTATTGTGCCTTAGCTTTGTTTTGCATCCATAATCTCAGTTTTATCTCAGAGTAGTTACCAGTAATCCTCATAATCCTCCTCTGCCTTTTATCCAGTTTGAATTTGTTCTTACTCTAAATATTTTATTGGATCTTTCTTTCTAGTTCCAAATGAGATCTCACCAGTATTAATATTATTTTGTAGAGTAATTCCTGTCTTCTGCTTGATATAAGTCATATCGTATACCTTAATAGCTGTGTGTAAAGCAAATCTGTCATATTTGACATGTTGTAGTGGTCTGATTGTTGACCTGTGCACCCAGTCTTCTGTTTTCAGCTCACTGATTGTCATTGTGCGCTTTGGTATTAATTTTCACTCTGAAAGAAACTGTTTAAATTATTAAATCTTGATAGTTCACTGTTACCTATGCCCTGGAAGGAGTCCATCTGTCTGCCTTCTTATATTTGTCAGAATTCATCAGCATGCTATTTAGTGTGCATAAATGGTTACCTAAAGGATCAATTTAGGTCTCCCAAAGTCAGTCATCAGGAGCATTATTAGAAACTTCCCTTCAATCTCATAGTTAATGTTCTAATACAGTCCAGCTTTGCTTCTCCTGTAGCCAGTTCTTTGGCACCTTAGGTCTTGCATTAATCTCCACATTGTTGGAATGATCTTGTGTGGCACTCCACTGAAGTATACTGAGTATGCAGTTTAGATGTAGAGGAATTCCTTCGTCTAGAAAAATGACAAAATTATCAGTCAACTTACATATAATTTCCTGTGCTATTATGGATCCCTTTTGCATTTGTCTCTGGTTTTAATTATTCAAAACCCAGTCTAAAACCTTTCCAAATGTTGAGGTCAGATTAAAAATTTGTAATTGGCAGAACTACACCTGTCTTCTAAAAATGCGTTGTGCTGCAAGTGACAAGTTCACATTCAACATTGGACTATTTTGTTCTGCAGTATGGATGCTAGCTGATTACAGAAACATGGACTCTGCATGCAATTGTCATCTCTAGCATAATCGTTTTCCATGATGGATCTGTTCCCTAACTTACACAGGCTGTATGGTATCCAGACCTGGATTGCAACACCCTTAGAGCTACCCTTTTGGATAACATGTCTGGCTTCATTGTCTCTGGAATTCTCTTTAGGAGACTTTCTTCTGTCTTGAGATGTGAGATCCAGGAAAAGGTTTATCATCTCATTTGACTCTTATATGGTTGCAATGCTCTTTTGAGGTTGAGATCCCTTCAGAGTTGTTTTAGTTTAGCATTGTGTTGCCTTATGTGTTTCTTTGACGTAGCTTCACTGAGACTCTCCTTTTAGAGCTGTGTTTTATATCGCCTTTTTAAATTAACATGATATTTGTCATAACTGCTTGTCAGCCCAAAAAAGTGCCAACTTTAAGTTCTTCATAGCATCTTGGTTTTGTAATTCCAATTTGACAAAATTAATGCTTTTATGCAACTTTTAAAAATCTTGCTTTTTAACTTAAGATGGATTACTTAAGTTTTGCCTGTTAGCTATAACCGTTTTGTTTAGTCATTGAGAATAACTGTTCTGAGCACTTTGAATATGAACAAGTTAAATAGTTAACTGTATTATTAGCATGTATGTCAGCATGCTTTTATTTAGATCCATTTTCTGAAATAATATAAAGAGGAGAATGTAAAGACCAGAGTGTTGTAATTACTATGACTTTTTAATCGAGGTTTGTTTGAGGAGAATTTAAAAGCTAGTATGTTAAGTGTTTTAGTACAATTGCATTGAAAGTGCTAAAACAGTTTACCAAAATAGGATGTTAATAAATGATACATCAACTAGAGTGTGCAGATGATAAATAAAATTGTCAAAGTTCTCTGAGAGCTTCTGTGAAATTTCATGAACTTTAAAATCACGGAAATGATCTGTAACCCAAATTTAGGTCAAATGTTCTGCTTGTTATGATTTTGAAGAACAGTGAGGTTAGATTCTGTACCCTAATGCTCTCAGAAAAATCTCACTGCAGATATTTCAGGCTTTCAGAATTATTTCTTATTAATAGGTCCAGCGGTTGAAAGTAAACAACCCTACCTCCTCGTCTGCAACATACTTTCATAAACTCTTGAAACACTGAGTTTAAGAGCTGTGTTGCAGCTGAGGAACAGAGGTAGTTTCAATGATCATACTGCCTCTGTTTGTTAAAATGTGAAGCTCGGTGCAAAACTGAAGTGAAAACTTGGTACAGCAAACCATGTTTTCTAGACTGTGCATATATAGTTTTCTAGGCAATGTATATGAAAATAATTACTTCTCACTGCACAGTATTTTCTAATCTTTTCTGCTGGGCATCTTCCTTCACACTTACACTGAACCATTAGTATTTAGGATAAGCCATTTGATTTGTGTGTGTGTAAATATATACATACTCTAAAAATAGTAATGGAGTTTAGCTCTCCTAAACCACTAGTAAACTGGATCAGTGAATGCCGTGACTAGTAGATGAGTGGCCATGATTGCACATGGAAAAGATGATGCCATCTAAACTTAGTTTAAACTATTAGGGGAATCTGTGTCTTGTAATGATGGTAAAGCTAAAGATGTGGCTTGTCCCTTTTCCGGAATCTTTTTGAGTCAGAATTGGTGACACACTCCTGCTGTTTCATAGTTTTGGAGTCTGTAAGCAGAAGCCACAAGTCAATTGTGGGAAATCTGTAAATGTTCACTGTAAACGTCTGTAAATTGTTTCACCTCTGTCCCTGGGGAAAGTGACGGAACAGCTTGTTCTGGATACTGTCTCCAAGCAATTGGAAGAAAAGAAGGTTATGAGGAGTAGTCAGCATGGATTCACCAAAGGGAAATTGTACTCAACCAACCTCGTAGCGTTCTATGATGTCATCACCAGCTGAGTAGATGGAGGGAGAGCAGTGGATGTCATCTACCTTGACTTTAGCAAGGTTTTTGATACTGTATCCCACAACATCCTGATAACAAAGCTGAGAATAGATGTGGGATAGATGAGTGTACAAGTGAGGTGGGTCAAGAGTGAGGTGGGTCATCTGCTCCACTGATCACCACCCCAGAGGGTGGTGATCAGTGGAGCAGAGTCTGGCTGAAGACCTGGTATCCCCAGGCGTCGGTGTTGGGTCCAGTCTTATTTAACATCTTCGACCTTGATGAAGGAATAGTGTCCACCCTCAGCAAGTAGCTGATGATACAAAGCTGGGAGGAGTGGCAGACACACAGGAATGGACACGCTGCCGTTCAGCGAGACCTGGACAGGCTGGAGAGCTGGGCAGTGAGGAACCAGATGAGGTTCAGTAAAAGAAAGTGTAGGGTCTTGCACCTGGGAAGGAACAACCGCAGGTATCAGTACAGGCTGGGGGATGACCTGCTGGAGAGGAGCTCTGCAGAGAAGGACCTGAGGGTCCTGGTGGATGACAGGTTGGCCATGAGCCAGCAGTGTGCCCTGGTGGCCAGGAAAGCCAATGGGATCCTGGAGTATGTAGTCAGCAGGTCGAAGGAGGTGATCCTCCCCCTCTACTCTGCCCTGGTCAGGCCTTGCTGGGAGTGCTGTGTCCAGTTCTGGACTCCCCAGTACAAAACAGACAGGGATCTCCTGGAGAGAGTCCAGCGGAAGAGGCCACAAAGATGGTTAAGGGCCTGGAGCATCTCTCCTATGAGGAAAGGCTGAGTGAGCTGGGGCTATTCAGCCTTCAGAAGACAGAGGGGATCTCATCAATATTTATCAACATCTGAATTGTGGGAGATAAAGGGAGATGCCAACCTCTTTTCAGTAGCCTGTGGGGACAGGACAAGGGGTAACGGTCACAAGTTGGACCACAGGAGGTTCCACACTGCTGTGAGAAAGTACTTCTTCACAGTGAGGGTGACAGAGCACTGGAACAGGCTGTCTAGGGGGGTTGTGGAGTCTCCTTCTCTGGAGATGTTCAAGATCCATCTGGAAGCCTACCTGTATGACCTCCTCTAGGGAACCTGCTTTGGCAGGGGGTTGAACACAAAGATCTCTTTGAGGTCCCTTCCAACCCCTATAATTCTGTGAATCTGTGGTTCAGAATTCTGATATGATGTTCACTGGAACACTGATTTTGTTTATTATGCAGGTAATTTTGATGATCTGAGTACCATTATTACATGCTTTACAGAGTCATATGAACCACATGTAAAATAAACATGTAGAAGAAATGAAGCTGAGGTTCAGATTTACGGTTTCTCCCTTTGCCTTGAGCGTACAGTGTAATGCTTGAGGGAGGCTTACTGAATAGCAACAGTTGTCAGCGTCGTTAAGGCAAGTCTGCTTCACTAGGACTTTTGAGAGTGTTAACATTCACATGTAGTTACTAGTAGTAGTGAGTGGTTTCCTTTGGGTGGACTGGCATGTATTTTTCTGCCTCAGGTTTTCTACTGTGCCTTTCTGGACCATCTGACTTACCGGTGTAAGAGTACTGGAGTGAATTAACAGTGTCTATAACCAAGTGTAACTTTCCCTAGGTGTACTCATGGTATTTGGTGTAAAAACTGAAGCATCCTTCCAGTCTTGTTTGATAAAGGATGGCTTTTATAAAAGCCAGTGGAAGAGAAAGTTTTTAATTGAGTCCAGCGATGATGCATTATCATGGTTCTCCTAGCACCTATTGGACTGTGCTGAGCAGACTAACCATTCAACCTTGGTTCTAGTTTGCAGCCTGCAAATGGTACTCTGGAAATGCTTACCCCTTCCACTCCTGCCCCAAGAACCTGTAAGGGTAAGAATGTACTGTCATCTAAATAAATTTCCTGTCAAGTAAGATGCTGAGAGAGGGGAGGAGTCCTCAATCAAATTTTCAGAGGGCATGTAACAAAAAATGTTGAACTGGAAAAACAGAGTGAAAAACGTTGTGCAGTTGACTAGAGGCTACTTTAAAAGTTGAAGTAGTCATTTTGTAACGCTTTTGCCAACCCATAAGGGCATCATTTAAATGTTTTGAATGGGAAGCTAAAAATCTTGAGACCTAGGAACTTATTTTGAGAAATCTGACTTAGTGGTCAGAAATTTCAGAAAATACCTCAGTTGTGGAATCAATCAGGCTGCCCTGTATCCCAGGAATTATGAAAATCACAGGGTGGTGGAAAAAGTGAAAGGATACATCAGCGCATTAGAAAGTAACTTGTTATCATGTCTCTCAAGCCTTTTTTTTTTTTTTTTTTAAATCTGTGTAGTTTTAGTGTGTACCTTAGAGGAAAGCCTGTTGATAGCACTTTCTTGTTTACTTTTAGCCTTTGCAGGTGTAATACTCATTAAAAAGCATAATAATATTTTAATATTTGATGAAGTACACCAGTTCACTTTTGGGAATTGTGTGGAAGCCCACATTCGGTCTGATTGTTGGTACTTGACAGTGTATGAACAGTGATTAACATAGCATGCTGAATTTATTTTCTACTGCTGAAACAGATTTTGAGATTTTTAGGTTTGTTTTTCACTTTTAAGGAAACTTGGAGTTGAAGCTCTGCGTTCTTTTTACTTGTTCTTGTTAATACAGTTTAGTTCAAATTGGGAGATCCAGCAAACAGTGATTTCAAAAGATCTAGATATAGGGGGGAAATTACTTTCTATTATATAAATACTTTGCACAATGTGAATGACTTTTCCTTTGTCTTTTAGTTGAAATGGAATAATCTGGTAACCTGAAAGTCTCATGAGATAGGTTGAAACTGGCCATGTGATTCTTCGTTTTCCTACCTGTTTAGGGATAATATAGTACAAGATGGAACTAGAAAGAAACTTGAGCCTTAACAGCAAAGCTACCTTGTAATTTGTACAGTAGAGAAGTATACCCTGGATGACATCATTCTTTGGGGAAAAAAATAAAATTACATCTATGTTTTTGCAAATTAAAAAAAAACATCACCTGCCTAGTGATTTTTTTCAATGTCTAATTCTTGTTTGTTTTTAAATGAAAGTAACTGACTGTGAATCACTTGATGAAAATTAGGTATGATTAGAAGTTGTACAGTAAGTAATCTTTTCTTTTGAGACCTGGGTTCAAATGTAACTTTTATCACAAGTGAAAGTGAGATTTATAATCTAGTTTCCTTTGTAGCCAAGTAATTCATCTTGGCATTGCTATTGTCTTAGAAATACCAAGTTAAAAATATATTGGATAATGTTGTTTGAAGTGTATGTCTAGTGCCAGTCATATTGTACCTGTCTTCTCCTGTTCCTTCATTTTAGTAAGTACAAAAATTTTCACTCTCGAAAATGAGACTTTACGCTTAGTCATGGTTGTTCTAGAACTAATGGTTTTAGATAGGCTTTTATGTATTTAGCATTTTAGTAAAAAAACTTAAAAGGTTCCTTTGTTTTATTAGGAGTCCACATCTCCAGTTGTTTCACCACAGCAATCCCCACCAACCTCTCCACATACATGGAGGAAGCACAACCGCCATCCCAGCGGAGGGAATAATGAACGACCTCTTGCTGGACCTGGGCCTTTTTGGGCTCCATTTAGTGAAGCACAACCAGGTATAAAAGTCTTCTGTTATGCTTCAGCTGTAACCCAAAGTTGTAGAATTTTTAATAAGTTTATTAAATGAGTTTAGGGCAATTTGTCTTTGTATTTTCTGGTCCTGAAAATTTTCTTGCAAATTCAGATGTTTTTGTTGCTGGCAGCACTGTGGAATCTGTGGGTTTGCATATGGCAGATCCATTTCTTAGCATGGTTTGGGAAATGCTTAGCATTTGGAGGGAGGGAATGAGGGTGCGAAATTTTCATAGTGCTTCAAGTTTCTGTTACAAAACTGACATCCTATAGAAATTTTATGGGAACTGTCAGTATACCCCCAAATCTGGGGAGCTCAAGGGAAAGCAGCAGGTAATTGTTTGAATTATGTTTCTGGTAGATTAGATGAATTGTGAAACACTGAAATGATGAACAATGAAATCACTTAACATTTGTTTGGCTTTCTTTAAAGTTTATGTAACTATCAGAAGCTACTGTATCTCCAAGCTACCAAGATAGGACCACTTCTTTCAGTACATCTCTTCATCCTTCATTGTTCGTGTAACATGAAGACCCCCTGTTGTATTGTTGTGCCCAGATTTTAAAAACTCTCCCCCTTAATATTTCATGTTTTATGTTTTTGTTTTCTGATATCTGATAGACTTAATAAATTTAAGAACCAGCAGAGCAATTCTAATTCAGGTTCTGGTTTTTTTATGATACTGATAAAGAATATGTTGCATTTTGTAGGCAAAAAAGTTTTGTAGTTTCAGATTGAACAGTGGTGGGTTTATTCCACTTGTGATACGCCCAAAATTGATCTGTCACCTTTCAGTTTATTGACATTTTGTAGTTTTAAGCATCCATGGAGAGCCAGGCATTCTGTTATTACAATGGGTTGGATGAGGAAATAAAACTTAATGTAGAAGTGAAACTTCTTGTATGCAGAGGTTTATGCCACTGTCCTGAATGTTCTTTGCTAGTAAGTGCCAGTCAATTTAGATTTTTTTAAATGGGTTATTAGTCTGTTTTTTGCATATATAATCATTTCTGAAGGTTCAGTCTAGGCAGTCAAATTCTTGACTTTTCCTGTGTAGTTCAGTTGATTTGCTTTTCTTCCAAGCTGAAATAGAAGTTTGTCTGGTAGCAGATTTCTAACTTGTGAAGTTTTTCTAACTTAGAAAGTCAAGGACTCCATGAAAGTATGAAAACTATTCCTGCTCTTGAAGAGTTCAATATTGTCCTCTTAAAAATGAAGTTATAATACCATATTAATATTTGCTTGACAGTGCTTTCTCTGCAATGTCTAATGGTTAAATTTAGTCATCTGAAAATATTTCTGAGCTAGCTCAAGATACCTTGATTTTGTATTCCCTACTGAAACACATTCATAGTGTGTTTAAAGTAATTTGGAGATAATGTTATAGAAGGATTGTCTGTTCTGCTAGTGCTAAGGTTAGAGTAGCTCTTCATGTATTAGTTTAACAAAAATTGTCAACCTGATTCACTTGGTGAATCACTGTGGGGTATTATTTTGTATTGCAGATGATTAACTGTTCCTTTGAATTTCAACTGTTGTAGACAGTTCATCATTCTTTCTCCTTCTTGTGAGTCTACTTTTTAAAGAGAATATTCCGTAGAAAAACGAGGTTCTGCTGACATTTACATAGAACCAGATAGACTGGATTTTACTTCTCTTAAAATCAGCATTGCAAGCTCATCTTGATTCCAATTCAAAATCTTCTTGAGAAGATATCAGGCAATTTCAGACACTAATTCAGTAGGATTTAAGGCAGGACTATGCCATTTCACTTGTGATCCAAGAAAAATAAGAACCCAGGTCTCTCTACTTGTATTTCACATATTGGGATTTTCAGCTGAAAGCATGGAACCTCAAATGTACAAATGTTTCTTATGGGTTGAGTAAGAAACAGCAAGATGAGAAGGATAGTAATAATAAAAACTTTGTTTTTGTTTGGTGAAAGGTGTGTTTAAACAGGAAGATTCTGACTTATGCATAGTAAAGACACTCCATTGGATCATCATACTCCCACCATGAACAAAAGTAAATAGTACTTTCTGTATCTAATTGGGCCTTAGAATGATTATTAGACAATGACTCGGTTGTTTTAAACAACTTAGACCTCGTCATGTATCAGAAATCTTAAGCATAAATTACAGCTGTAATTCTCAATTTCTAGAAAAAATAAATCTGAGTTTAATAAATAAGAGTTTGGATTTTACATATTTTTGCACTGTGTTGCCCAGTAATTTTTAGGGTAGTGTTTGGGATGCTTCACTGGACTCTGAGACATTATCATGACTAGGTCAGTGTGCTTACACATATGAAATCAGAAACCAAGGCTTGTTAACATCTTTCTTCAAGTTTGGTTTTTTTTTTAGAGAGAGCCCCAAAGGGTGCCTGTGTGGGAATTGTGTGTTAAAGTAATTGAAGTAATTTTACTTTAATTTTACTTTTTAATCAGGAATTAAAAGATTAGTGACAGACATCGATCACCTGCATGGAATGAAGTTTATAGCTAGTTCCAATCTCATCATTAAATGTCAGAGTAAATTCTATTAAAACCCAAGTCCCTCAAGTCTTCCAGATGCTTGATTTATGATAAAGCTGTTCATAATCATGGTTTTATGTTTCAGCTATGGCTTGCATCTCTGATCTGGATCAATCTTCATAGAATAATACAATGGATGACTGAACTCCTTGTAGGAAACAGAATTCTAGATGACATGAGAGCCCCCTGTTCCTATAGTTACAAGAGAGAAAGAGACGTGTTTTTACCTTTTCAGCTCATACTGCACTACACCTTCAGCTGCTAGAGGGATGCTGACTTCAACAAACTTGGGAAAAAGAACCCCTTCTCCACTTCAAATGATAGCCCCTATTCTGACATGCCATTCAGCTAGGAATTAATTTTTATTACCTTGTGATCTGTTTGGACTGGAAGCAAAGTAGAGCTTTTATGTTGGTAGTATACAAACGAAGATTTTGAACTAGTAAAAAAAATATCTTGAGTTCTTCTGTTCAGTCATAGGATTTATCTTAGCTTTCTTTGGCATTACATCAAAGTCCTGTTTTGATGTCTGAATATATATGAGAACTTGCAGCCCTAAGCTGCACTTCTTTCTTTTCCTCCTTGGGAGAGATTTTGCTACAGTTCATGAAATGAGGAACCAGAAAACTTCATGTACAGAGCTGGAACATATCTGCTGTGTTCAGTTGCATCTTTAGAATCCTAAAATACTTGCTATGTGTGCAGGGGACTGAATAAACCTTTGTCTCCTAGTTACTGCTTCAATAATTGTTGATAATTGTTCATCCTAAAAGTTAAAGATTATTCTTACCTGGATGTGATTAAGGGTAGGGAAAGCTCTGCAGTGATTTCACTGCCAGAAATTGTACTCACCTTCTAGCTTTATTTCATTGCAAATAGGCAGTAAGACAAGCTTTTGCTAGTTTACAAAGTTAGTTGAAACTTTAGTTCTCCATGTTTGTAGGGTTATTGAAAAGTACAAGCTACTCAGTTATCTAGAGAGACCATTTCTTACATTTATATTTGTAGCTTCAAGTCAGTGGTTAACTTTTCTCCCACAGGAATTGTGGTCATTTTCCGCAAGTTACCAATGTGTTCATACAAATCCTTCTATCTAAGATAAGGATATAAGAAAGAAAACTTTTTACAGTAAAAGTGATGAGGTACTACAAAACTATAATGGAAACACTGAGGTAGAAGGGAAGGTAGAAGAAAACTAAGTCATAGAGAAGACTTGGAACAATCAGTATATCTTTATTTTATAATTTGTAACCTAATGAAGAAACAGCCTTTGGTGATGCCTGCATTCTCATCAGTGAGAACACCATTAATAGCACTTTCAAAGGAGGTTAGGCCTAAGACCAGTTATCAGATTAGAACTAGCTGGTGAAGCCGAATGCATTGTGTTTATTATGAAAACCTAAGTTGAATTCCTATGGCTTCTCTATATTCTTCTTCTCCAAGCCTGAATGTCATAGAATGGTTAATATTAGAAGGGACCTCAAAGGTAGTTCCAAACCACCTGCCATGGGCCAGGTTGCCCAAAGCTCCATCCAGCCTGGCCTTGAAGACTGCTGGGGAAGGGACAACCATGAACTTGCTGGGCAGTCTGTTCCAGTGCCTCACTGAGAAGAATTTTGTCTAATGCCTAATGTAAATCTCCCCTCCTTCAGCTTAAATCCAGCACCCCTTGTTCTATCACCATATGCCTTTACAAACAGTCTCTCTCCAGCTTTCCTGTAGGCCCCCTCCTCTAGGTACTAGAAGGCTGGAGTAAAGTCTCTCTGGAGTCTTCTCCAGGCTGAACAAGCCTAACCCTCTCAGC
Organism: Heliornis fulica; assembly: GCA_013399135.1. Taxonomy (NCBI): domain Eukaryota; kingdom Metazoa; phylum Chordata; class Aves; order Gruiformes; family Heliornithidae; genus Heliornis; species Heliornis fulica. The sequence goes on along the minus strand of VXBZ01000168.1, from coordinate 1,802,574 downwards.
CTGTTGTCTCCACAGGAGAGGTGCTCCACCCTCTGATCATCTTTGTGGTCCTCCTCTGAACTCACTCCAACAGCTCCATGTCTTTCCTGTACTGGCCCCCAGAGCTGGACACAGTACTCCAGGTGGGGTCTCATGAGAGCAGAGAGGCAGAATCCCCTTCCTCAACCTGCTGGACACAGCAGCCATTCTTGATGCAGCCAGGGATACGGTTGGCCTTCTGAGCCGCTAGTGCGCTCTGCCAGCTCATGTTGAGCTTGTCATCAATCAGCACCCCCAAGTCCTTTTCCTGAGGGCTGCTCTCAATCCATTCTCTGCCCAGCCTTTAGCTGTGCTTGGGATTGCCCTGACCAATGTGTGCTTGGCCTTGTTGAAAATCCCACCTCTCAAGTCTGCCAAGGCATCCCTTCCCTCCAGTGTTTGACTGCACCACACAGCTTGGTGTCATTGCCAAACTTGCTGAGGGTGCACCTTGCGTATGTAGGAGAAAAGCAAAGATAAACGAGCTCTACGCTGTTCTCTCTTTAATGGAATAAAAGAGTAATTGCATCCTGCCAGATTTTAAATAGAAGTTTTGTATACTAACAGCTACTGTCACTTTAGATGTTTGCCTCACTGATTCTTGGGTTTCCTTCACTGTTTACTGCATATCAAGTATTAGTGCTGTCATCAGTTTCCAAGAACCTGAAATTGCTCATATTCGTCAGCTTCATAAATGGATTACCTATGTATAAATGGATTTCTCATAGCTATATTTTTAGTCAGCATCTATATAATAAATTGTTGAGGTTTATTGCTTCAATTTCAATCTTGTTAGCAGGTTTAAAATTATGAAATTAATGTCATATCTTCTTGTTTGTGGGTTAAATGGAGGGCTCACAGAAACTCATAAGGAATTGACCAGCTTTTTAAAATGGAAATCTGCTTCTATATATGAGGCAGAAATTCCCATTTAAGTATTACTTTAATATATTTCAAGAGAAAGTGTTTAGTTGTGCAAGAAGAGTACATTAAAGTAATCAATTTCACATATACCCTTTAGATTTAAGGAGTTCAGCATTTCTTTTAGGAGTTAAGGAGTGGAGTCCTGGGATTTTTCTAGAATCTTGATGTTTTGTTCTTGATGGTTTGTTTTCTGTCTGATCCAAGTTCCTTGAATTTTTAATTTGCAACTGCAGTTGGAAGAGAATTTTGAGGGTTGCCATTTTGAGCAGTGTGTAACCAAATCTTATAGTTCCTTCATCATTATTTTAATATTAAGACATTGAACATCAGCAGCACTTCAGATGTGCATTATAAAGAGGCGCTGGGTTTAATTTGATTGTGTTCCAGATAGTATATAGCAATGTCAGCACTCTATATGGATAGCTGTTATTATTTGTGTCCTGTTCTTAAGCAACTGGCTGAAGATAGTGCAGAAATAATTTGGGATAAAATATTCTGTGCCAAAAAGCCTGATTCTTAAGAGGAATTTCCAAGGCTTTGTTCTTTGGTAAAGTAAAACCTAAAGAAGAAAAAAGTTGAATAATGACAATAGTAATAAAGTTGTACATTAATATCATGTGCCACTTTTAAATAGCTGTTCTTCCAAGCAACTGTTGTTTGTATCAATTAAGTGAAAATGAGGAGTGCTAATTAACTCATTAAAAACATTAAATGGGTAAAACCCTATTTATGTTTTACACGTGTTGCAATAAACTAGTTCCTCACTCTGTTTTTTTCAATACAGGCTTAAGCTAAACTCATGTAAAAACCTACAGGAGTGAATGAATAGTCAGGAGGTGAACTTTGTCACCTTGGTGCAGTTTGGTTTTCTTCTGCACTGTTCTGCAAGTGTTATGTGTCCTTGACAGGAGCATGTGTTTCAGGACTTTTTTTTTTTTGGACCGCTTTCTATATCCATGGCTCTTAGTCAGTTTTCAGGGTTGTCTTTTGTAAAGGAAATGTTTCTTCTGTTTTCAGGCTCATCTACTTCTAGTGATCCCATGTGGTCTGGCCATTCACCACCACCCCATCAAGAAAATTGGGTCAGTTTTGCAGATACCCCACCAACCAGTGCTCTTTTAGCCATGCATCCTGCTTCTGTCCAGGTGTGACACTTTATTGGTATTTGATTTGCTTCATACAGATTGATGTTGCAATCCTTTTGGTTTTCTTTTTTTTCTTTAAATAATTTTCATTGCAGATGTTTACTGTGTATCTGTGCTGTAGTCTGTTCAATGCTGTTTACCCAACAGATACTTGTTACATTGAGTTCATTTGGAATGATTGACTGGAAGCTACTGATTTTAAAAAATGTCAACAATTGTGACTTTAAAACCTTTGTATTTAGCTTTTTTGCATATGTGCCATTTTTTTTTTCTGCTTACATACCTGCAGTCATTCCTATCCATGTCAATGTACAAAAATAACCTGTGATTTATCCTGTAGATGCAATCTGCTGATAGTTTTCTGCAGTTTTTAAACTACCACAATGTTTATCTATGATTTACTTCTTGAAGGCAAGAAGTTAAAAATTCATAGAAACATTTTAGGTAGATAATACTGAGGAAAAATGTTTCATTTCAGGACCAGACAACAGTACGAACTGTAGCATCAGCTACGACAACAAATGAAATACGTAGGCAATCCAGTAGTTATGATGACCCCTGGAAAATAACTGATGAACAAAGGCAGTATTATGTTAATCAGTTTAAAACCATTCAACCTGATCTAAATGGATTTATACCAGGTAAGTTACTCTAAAAAAAAAAAAAAAATTCATGGGCGCAGCAGTTGTTACAAAGACGTTGTGTACTTAGATTTTCATACCATTTTGAAGAAACTTCTGTGTTTTACTGTACACTCCAGTGTAATTTAAGAAAGAAATTGAAGCTAATTTTCCTCATTCGTTTGTTTATCCCTAGTAATTATTGCCACATTCCCCCAAACTTTTGCTAAATAGCTTGTCTGCTTTAGCATAACCCCTTTTGGTGTTTTAATGCCTTCTGATGATTTAACTTGTTTTAAATACTAAAAATGGTTGTAATTTTTCAGGATCTGCAGCTAAAGAATTTTTCACTAAGTCAAAACTGCCTATTCTTGAACTATCTCATATTTGGTAAGTTCTGGGTTTTAGTAAGTGATTTTTTTATTATTATTATTACCTGTGTGTCTTCATTCAGGATAATTATTTTGAGAGATGACAGCTACCTTGCAGTCATCTACTAATATAATGTACCTTGCAGTCATCTACTAATATAATCTACTACTAAGATAATCTACTTATTAGAAGGTGTTATGTGAAATTTTGCTAGTACTCTAGTATGTAAAGTCCTATTCATATTTATGTCAGTATTATGTTACTGGGCTTTAATAGGTCTAGGTTGGTTCTACTTACAAGGCATTTTGAGCATTTGAAGAAATTTCAAACACTTCAGAGTAAGAAGTATTTTAGGTTTTTATCGTAAAAGATGCATTTACATTTAAAAAATGCATTATCTATATTAAAGTCTGTGTAAATGAAATGTACAGATGCTAATAGTTTTAATGCATTTAATGGGACTCGGTGACTTTTATCATAGACTCTGTGCAAAGCTTGTATTTCATTGTATTCTGGAATATGTACTGGATTATTGCATGCTGTTATTAAATGCCTTACCTTGACAGTTTTGATCTTTTTCCAGTGTAATGATTACTAATTCAGGAATTTTCCCATCTAAAATAAATCATATTGTCTCAGTACTATCATTTCTTTAGTATGCATGCCTTGCACAAATCCGAGGCAAATAGTACTTTGTAGTATTAAGTTAAAAACCTGGCAAGACAAAAGTGCATTTAAATGATCTAAGAAATTTTTGAAGTGTGAAGCATGTAGTGCTAATATGAAGTGTTTAATAGGGTAAAATGAACTCTAAATTGCATTCATTAATCTTACAAGCAGCACAACAGAAGTATGTCTTTTAGAAATAAAATAATCTTAAGAAATTATATTTATACTAAGTTTTTCTTTTTAGGGAACTGTCAGATTTTGATAAAGATGGTGCACTGACATTGGATGAGTTCTGTGCTGCATTTCATCTCGTAGTTGCTAGGAAGAATGGGTATGATTTGCCAGAAAAGTTACCTGAAAGTTTAATGCCCAAACTCATTGATTTGGAAGACTCAACCGGTAAGGCATGCTTCAGCACAATTCACCGTGTTAGAGCGATGGTGTAGTTGTTACAGTGTATCAGCTGATATTTATCGGTTTGTATGAGCGTAAGGCATTACTCGGTACAAAGTAAAGCAGCGTGAGGTTTTTAGAGTGCTCTGAGCTAACCTGAGTATGTATGTATTTCTGTACTGGGATATGTTATTTAGGAATAGCAAGCAGATTGACTGATACGTTCAGAAATACAGCCTGTGTCCTTTTAAAGCTTAAGGAAAACAAAATTGCAAGGTATGGATTTTATTAATGATCACCTATTTTAATCCAAATTCGTAATCCAGACATACTTCAAACTTGCTTTTAAATGAACTTGCTTTTGCTTCCCCTCTTTTCTGAAAATAAGGCATGAGTTTCTAAGTTTTTAAGCTACTGAGTATTTCCAGATTCATTGCTAGAGGGAAGGACTCTACTTGAAAAGCACTTTTTTTAAAAAAAAAAATTTCTACTCTGACTTGACACCAGTATCTGTCCTCCATTGCACAGAAAGACTAGATGCTAAAGCATAGTCCTTTACCTTTGGCTGCTCCCAGATATACTATCGAATGTATTTCTGCCTGGTAATACATGCCAGAACTTAAGTCCCATAACTGAAAAGCAAATGACAGTTGTATGTTAAAGTGGTGTTTAAAAACAGGATGTTTGTGTCCATCTTCATTTTTTTTTTTTTATTGCAAAACAGGTAAAGGAAGCTTTGTATTTTAAAACTGCTTCAGATTACTTTTTAACAAACAGTCTTTGCTTGGAAAATCAGGTTATCCTGGGAGTGAGCAGGGACTATGATTTCTTGGAATTGTATTTCTTTTTGCTAAGTACTTCAAAGGGTGTCTCTTCATATTGTGTTTGTAAGATACCACTTTCATCTGAAAATTACTGAAAAGTTTTTAAACTAGATAATGTAGCTCTTACTATCGCTGCTTTAATAATTAAACCCTTTTTCTGGGAGTAGCGTGGTTCCTCAAAGAACCGTTCCAACAGCAGTCAGCTGCAACTGAAGTATTTTCAGTATGAGTAAGCATTTTGCTATGATCAAGATGTTCATAAGAAATATCTACAATTAATTGGGTGAACACCTAGCAAGTGTGTAACACCCATCTATTTTTAAGGGGATGGCCAAGCAAAAATCTTGATTGGAAATGTGAGTAACATTCATTTATATAAACCATGTTTTTAATAAAAAATGACTGCTACTATGTCTGTACCTTACCTTTTACTGCTTTAACCTGTATAAAATTTCAAGGTTATTATCATTTAACTGAAGTTGTCTGGAAACGTCATAAATTAGACATTAAATGAAAGGGTGTTGTGTCTAAGTTTACTTATTCCACAGGCAACTTGGTTAATATAAAACTTTGCCTTAGTTTCATGAGTTACAAAGTTGTTTTTAATTTTGATGCAAAATAACTTTAAAAAGTAGTAAAAAGAAAAAAAGAATAAAATACGTTTTCCCTTCTGGAAGTGAAGGTATCCTGTTGCAGTGAATGTTAAAGAGTTACCATGCTGTGTAAACTGGCTTAAAAGAAATAACTGAGAAAGATTAACCAGTTAAATTTCTGTAATTTTTTTTTTTTTACTTTAAAGCTGTATCTTGATAAATCTTGCTTACCAGAAATAGAAACTGTGAAGTGTGGCACTGGAGCACCTTTTTGAGTGTACATTTTTCATAGGATACATACAGCTTTCTCAAAGAAATTGTTAGTGAAGCCTCTGTGTGGATAACATACTTCCACAAAGAGGGTGAATTACTTGGATGTCTGACAGCTCTTGGATCATCTCTGTCAGTGTCCCCTCCGTCAGCCCCTGGGAATCTGTTAGAGACCAACTGCCAGAGTCCAAAACCCGCTAAAGTATCAGTCTTGTCTTGCATCTGGTTTCATGACCAGGGATATGTCTTTCTCTCAAATGCCATAGACCTGTTGTATAATAAAGTATTTATATAGTTGGTGATTTTTTTCTGTTACAGCACTACACCTCCCCAGAATTTTAATAGAAAAAATGTTAAATGAGGTGCTAATACCATTCTGCTGACAATGGTGAGAAATAAAGTGGCTTAATTTCTTAGAATAATGTGGTAATGCTGCAGTATCATTAAATGTTTTTAGTGTTTTAAATTGGATTGTATACTGCAAAGAATTGGATTGCAGCAACTCCACTTAGGATTTAACATTATGTTGTGGCATTCTTAGATAATGTTGGCTCTTAAGAGTGAGTTAAGATCTTTCTGCATAAAAACAACCTTTAGGATAAAAATGCAGCGAATGAAAATGGGAGCATGAAGTCAGGCAGTTGTACGGATATTTCTCCCAAGCGCATTTACTTTACTAATTGAATACTGTTGATAGCATCTGCATCTGTTTTGGCAAAATTTATGATATGCAGCTGAAACACTACTAATGTCACTTCCTGTGCTGTAAAAAAATTGCTAATATTTTCCTTCAAACTAAATTTTATCTTGGTTAGTTAAAACTACCAACCCTGTAAATAAACTAAAGGCAAGTTTTGCTCATCTGTGAGTTTTTGTTTGGACTGCTGTGACAGTGCCATTTCCTCGTAAGAAGAAGAATTGGCCATGCCTTGGGTCTTATGCAACTTAATTACTTTAACCCTTGAAGTTTTCCATAGGTGTCTCATGCATGTTTCATGTAGATATTAGCAAATTTGCTTGAATGGCAGGTATCTGCATGGTCTGTCCACAGCAGTTTTCAGCCTTTTGACCTTGTGTTTAACACCAGCAGATTACCTAGTGCACTGCTGAAACAAGAACTATGAGTGTTTTTTTTAATTCATCTTTTTTATTCATATTACACCTCAGAGCAATTGATATGCAATATGAATTCCCAAAACATTACAACTGACATATTTTGAACTTACTATATTATTTTGTGTACAGTCACCACAGTATGTCATCTTGGCTACTTGATATCATCGAACCCGTAAATATCAGCTTGATGTACTCTGTTTCTTATTGCCAGCTGTTTTTTGCCTGAAGCACGGTATTACATGTAGTTACTGGAACAATCTGTAAAACCATTTTCACTAAAGGAGAGTAGTACAAGTTGCTAGGTACTAGTAACAATTTTTGGAGCACTGAATCCCAACCTTCTGTCAGGCTATTTATGAGAAGTGTACAAGACCTCTGAAACTTTGGGTTACTTGTGTGGCTTTTTTCATGTCAGTAGCACCTCAGTCACCCCCAGCCTCAAAATGGGACAACTAATTTCTTTATGGACTTCAGTGCTTTGGCTATTCTTTTTAGGCCGTGCCTCTTGCTGTCATCAGCAGCACTTCATATATAATAATGCATTTTAATAATGGTTTTCAGGGGTGTGATTGACTATTCAGGTGTTTCCAGTTCAATTTGACCCTGGATTTGAGTTTCTTCTGAATGGACGACAGCAGACAGTATACTGAGCTGTTGTAGCAGGAGCCTGAAACCAGTCTTTTTTATAAACTTTAATCAGTTTTTGGTACAGAGTATCTCACATCCATGTAGCAGTTGTCTTCAAGCATATATCTGTCAAGCAGTCCTTTTAAATGGAAATTAAATTTAAGTAAACTTTCCTCTTGTGCAGTTAGTTTTTAATTTATCTTTTAATTCTTTAGACTGCAAACATCCTGTTAATATGTCTAGCTACTTCCCAGGCACTGTTCAGCTCTTTCTGTTACTTAGATTATACTGTTGTAATCTGATCTTTAGGATTTTTGAGGCTTTCAGTGTATTGGTTTAGCTTGTATTATGGTATCTACACTGTAAGCAGGATTTCGCTGTGTTATGCAGAATGCTTAATCTGCTGTTTGGATTTACTTCGCCCAACTCTCTTACAGTTCAAACACAGCAAAAACGTCCATGTGCTGCATCATCCATATCTGTGTAGCTCTGAAGTGATGTTTCTTGAAGGGACTTCAAGATGTACAAATACTGTGTTTTCTTCTACGTGTAATCAAAATCTAAAGATGCTTTAACAGCCAAAGTACAGGGAGATAGTACAGCCCAGAGTATTATCTTTGGAGTCAAATTTTCAGGAAGATCCTCAAAATAAGAGTGGCACCTGATAAATAGTATTACGTGACTTGAATGGGGGTGTGATGGGGTGTGTTTCTCCTGATAAGTGTTTACTTGGGAAAGATTAAATCGAGGGGTACTTTGGACTTTCCGTGAGATGTGATTAGTTCTGAGAATATACTGGATGTCATTAATGATTTTGGTCTATAGTAATTCCTGTCATTTCAGAAGTTGGGGAACAGACTGGTGAGGTAGGTTACTCCAGCTCTCCAGCAGAAGCACCTCCAAGCAAGTCTCCATCAATGCCATCCCTAAACCAGACCTGGCCAGAATTGAATCAGAGCAGTGAGGTTAGCACTTTTATTTAAGAGTTATTTCATTGGTAGTCAATAACTAAATTGTGTGTGCATCTGGAATTCATCATAAGTAGATTGTTGATCACAAATTGTGACGAAGTTAGCAGGATGGTAGACAGGGGAAGGTGTTATACATGTTACATTGTTACAAAAGGCTATGTTCTTCTGTTTTCTGTCTCATTGTGAGAAGAGCTGCTGTTTGAAATGTTGTCACTAATGGTAATTAAGCTTCATATTAATAAAAACATTTTCTCTGAGCGTTTATAGGAAAAGTTGATTTAATTCCTGATTGTTTTCACTTAGGGTGTTTTTTGGTTGTTAACTGTGACCTCTGAGGGGCTATTAATAGTCAACACTCTTGCAAAACTTCCTAAGTTTCTGAGAGATCTGGATGGTGAGACATCTTTTTGAAGGTGACTTTACCCTGAAATATAAAATATCTCACCAGTAACATAAAGCAGTCATAGCTCTGGATTTGTTTCAGAAGCAAAGACTCAAAATCTGAAGCCAACCATTGGCTAAATTTATTTAAACTTTACATTTTTGCTGCTATGTACTGCTTTCTATTTTACTATACACTCTCGCTATTTAAACAGTCTTGTATAGTAAAGCTGAATTTTGTCAGAATTTCAAAGTGAAGTTACCAAACAGGATTTCCACACACACCTCCCTTCCAGACCCTCCAAATGTCTGTTGCTTAAAAAGCCTGAGTTTTTTGGTGTTGGTCTGTCTTAATATCTTGAGACTTTCAAGAGGGATCTAGAACTTCAAAGATGGCTCTTTAGGTAGCTGAGCGTTAGCTTACCTGCTTTTCTTCCTGAAAGAGCTTTTCATGGCTTGATTCTTCATTAGACCTCCAATGATTAGTAAAAAGGTTTAGACAAACCACAGGAGAGTCAGTATGAGGCAGAAGCAAATACTTAGGATTAAAGAAAGTTAGGAGCAGAGGAAGTTTTCTTCTTCTCTTGGGAGGAAGGATTTTGTGAAGTCTTCTGTTCCTCTTAGGGGCAAGTGCTAGCCTCACAGTGATGTCCTTACCAAATAAAAAAAACATAGAAAATGATTTAGTGATTCTTAGTTATTCTGTTTGTCAGAACAGCTCTTAGACTGCTGGTGGGAAGCTGTGTTTCAGGAGGGAGTTGAGCTGTACATGTCTTCCACTGTATTAAAATTTGCATTGATACATTACCTCATGTTTGCAATAAAGATTTAAGAAGCTCATTTCAAGAACTACATCATAATTGGAACAGATTTATTCAGTGTCCAATGCAATTCAAATCAATTGAAGAGGATAATTGCAGTAGTTGAACAAAGTTAATGATGATTCTCTGTCAGCCTCAATCTTATCTTACAAAACTGACTTTATCCATTCAGATAATGTGGTATTTTTTTTCTGAAAATTCTACTAAAACTTCAGGAGGTTTGGGAAGTTCTCACACTAAATATACTACCAAATACTAACTATACTAAAGAGTTGCACATTTATTAAAGTGAAGAGGCTTTTTCCTAACACGGAGGAATTTCTGATACTTGAGCTATATTGCTGTGCATGCTTCTTGCTCCTCAGCATTTTCTTTTCAGGTCAAAGTCTTCAAGGTTTTAGTGCTGCGAAAAAAAATTCTGGTATTCCTGCAGGGACCAGACTAATTGCTACCTCTTATAACTGTCATCAACAAATGAATTGCTTGAAATAGAGTCTTAGGATCATCTCTCTTTCCAGGCAGTTTCGTCCCTGTTAGTTTCAAAACTGTTAGTTACTCTGTTCTTTCTAGCTTAGAGTTGATTTTTAGACTCACTTGCCGGCCTCAGTTATTGTAAGCTCACAAGTATGGACCAAGGCATCAATCTCAAACTTAAGAATAAAGACCACCATGACAACCCATCTAACTCTGGATACCATGTGCTTCACATTCTCATCTTTTTACTCATCACTTCTTTCTCACTTCAGATACCTTTTCCATCCAGTCTCAAGGTTAAAAAAATAGAAAAGCCTACTAAATTGTTACTCAAAGCAATCTAGTATCCTGTGGTCTTAGTAGCTTTGACAAGGATATGGAAATTTGCATTTGAGTTCACAACTGTTAAACCTAGTTTCAAACGTCTTGGTGTTCTTTTGCTAGTGGTTCAGGTTGCTATGAGTTTTAATTTCTCATAATTAAGCTTTGAAAGATTTTTGTAAGTCTAGAAGACAAGTATATTAGTTTCAGCTAGTAGTTTTATCCTGGCAAATCAGTTGTATTGTCAATACTCTTTAAACTGCACAGAGTTTGAGATGCAGTCTAGTAGATCCTTAATACAAGTAGTTTAATATTAACCAGGGAATTAGTAGTAGCTAGCTGCTTTTGTAGTATTTCAGCATAGAGCACAAATAGCATATTCCCCAGAGCAGTCAGAGTGTTAGTGTTCATTTGTCTGTGTCCAGCTAGGGGGCCTGAGGACAGCTATAATAAACATCTGGTAGTTTGATTTCAGAGGAATAGACCAAGGGGTAAATGCAGCATTTATCTCTCAAATAACAGTTAAGATCAATGCTAAAATATTATAGTGTACCAGAGGTGCTGGAAGTTTTGAAAAAATTAAGGTGTTTCTGTAATTAAATGGTCTGTTTGCCAGTCTCAGCAGTTAACTTTGAAGCCACTAGCCACTTCAAGTTTTGGAGGGTAGTGGTAGTCCAAAAGTATTAATACATGCTCCATGAGAATGAGCAGCTGTGTAAATGCAAGAGGCCAAATCAGGGGAAGGGCTGGCAGAGGTTGGCCATTAACTTGGTAAAAACTGGCTCAGTCAACAAGTTTGTATAGCTCCAAACTACTTGCAATGCTGCCTGTTCATGAAGGGGTGGAGTGACAGAGGGGTGAGCTGTTTTAATACAGAGAGTGGGACAGAGCAATTAGGAAGAGAAACCTTTCATCCTTACTTAATTACAATCTGTCCACAAAGGGAGTAGTTTGAGTTTTTTAAAACAACCAGGAAAAAACCAACTCACCCCCAAAAGAACATGTGAACAGTATTCCCTAAGCTTTGCCTTAATTTAAATTTTGTGGAGATAAGGCTCTGTCTCTACAAGCAGACAGCACTGAAATTTAGTTAATTTGAATTTCGTTTTAGTTGACTGAAAACAGTTAATCAGAAGTTTCCATGAAGTTATTTCTGAAATAATTGGTTTAGACTAGGTTCATGTACAGGCTATTCATCTTATACTTGGTGTAGAAGAGCACATGAGATTAACTTGAGTGACACCACCTGGTTTATTCTTTATCTTCTGGAATCATTTATATTGATTTGCCTATAGAGATGAGGCAAGAACATTGATTTGTTTTCACATTACATTTACATTAACATTTTTGTCAGATTTTATGAGCACTAAATTTTTTTGTATTTGTAATCTTTGTTGTAGTGTTTTAAACTTGGATAATATTTACTTGTTATTTTACCAAAGTACGAGTTTAGCATTCCTGTTGTGATTTGTAATCTGGTTTCTGGATCACAGGCTAATTTTATATACTATGTTGATCCAGTTGTGGCTGTAGTTTGCCTTATAAGCATGAGGACTCTAGAGAACCATGTACCAATACAGGATGCCTATATCTTTTAAAATTGTTCAGATTGACTTATTTGCTTTTAGCGATCAACAGTATGTTTGAATTTAATCCTGTGCTATGTCGTTGATTTAGACTTGTAAAAATACTCTTACAGCATAGAATCCCTTCTCAGGGGTTGCACTGGCAAGCTGAACTAATACAATTTGAGGAGTCGATATTCATTTGTCTGGGATTTTGTAAGCAAATCAGCATCTAGAAAAATCTGTGTGAATCTGGACAGCTGCAAAGCTGAGGAACCTTTCTGTGTATTTATAGCTACAAATACACGCAACGGGTGGCACCGGTTTTTACCTTTACGGTGTTTGGATGGATTAACCAGTTGTATGGTTTCCGTTGGCAAACGTGAACTCTGAAGGTATTTGTGTTGGCTCTGCACCTGTATCCGCATTATGGAATGTGGATGTAAAAATGAATGTTGGCAGGTACCAAACTTGGTTGCACACAATCTCAGAGGACATAGAAATACTTCATGTATGTTAGTGTGCTTCCCAAGTCCAGTACTGTCCAGTGCAACAGTAAAACTTTCCAGTGCAACCTCCGAACTACTGTGCTAAATCTCCTCGGTGATCTTTTACTCCCATCTTTCTCATCATGCTGACTTTTCTCCTCTGTCTGTTCAGCAGTGGGAGACATTTAGCGAACGCTCTTCAAGCTCACAAACTCTGACCCAATTTGATTCTAACATTGCACCAGCTGATCCTGTAAGTCAATCACTTAGCTTGCTTGTTTGAAATTAATTTTATTAACACTGAATTTCCATTCACTGTATTTAGCAGTTGTGCATGATTCCATGGACTGCTTTGGGGAATGGTGGCAGGCTTCTTAATTTTTTTCCTTTTTTTGGAATATATATTCTAGTACTAATGTTTAATATCTGAGTGCAAAGAATGATTTTTGCCTCCATTTTGATGGAATACAACGCTGCTATCAAAACCTGTATTACACAAATGATTTAAGTAGAATGCGTTTATATATGTACATCCATGCAAAGGCAACTACAAGTGATAAACCAGTCCCATTTTAGATTTTGTCTTCAGTGTTTTGTTTTGGGTTTTTTTTTTGTTGTCTATTCAAGTTGTAGAGCTTGATCTTGAGCCTACACAGTATTAGGATTTGGCAATGCCAAGTACACAAGAATATTACTACTGCACATTAATGGGTGTGGTGTGTCATACTCCTAATGTTTTCACCATGTTACTTATTAATAAGGCTATTAGTCTTTCTCCAGCTAAACCTGTGCTGTTCTAGTGCTTTACCCAGTGAGGAGGGCTTTGAAGGATTATGTAGTTAAGTATCTTGCCAAGTTTGGGAGCCAGAAATTTCACTAGTGTGTTTCAGGTTCTGCTGGTTTTAAAATTCACAGCATGTGACATTGAAGCAATTCTGAACTGCATTAAAAATACTTCAGTGTTTAGCTGCTGTTTTCATCCTGTTTTTCTTACACATGGAATTACCACTGTTAGTGTCCACTTCAATTAACAATGGTAGTAGTGACCATTTAATTATATAACATTATAGGTGCACATAATAAGCATTTAACTGCTTTTAGTATTAAACAGGTCAATTCTGAGAAGATATATGCATATGTTTGAAATACCTCTAGTCATTTTCATTTAAGAGAATTTTTGTGTACTGTATTTTTGTCTCAAGTAAACATGATGGAAATGAGTCTATAGTTGTTTCTCACTGTCTATGGGTGCTTGATAGTAAAAAAATATTGCTGTCTTGTTTCCCCAGTAAGATAGTAATTTATTTTTACACATTAGTAGATAACAGAAATCTGAATTTTGAAATTTTTCCCATACACTGGTAACCTAAAAACTAGAACAGTGATATTATATGGAAAACTTGAATGTAGCCATATATGTGTGTGTATAAGTATGGGTATAAACAGAAATTCAGCAGAAATACAGAAAATATACTGAGAGATCACTGATGCTTGCAGTTGAGAAAACATTTAAAGATTGGTGAGCATCTTTGATGCTCCACTAAGGTAACAGACTTTGGGAAAGGGTACTTCAGAGTCGTTTTAAAATGAAAATAAGAACAAATGAGAGCAAATTTTCAGCAGCAGTGTGCACACTTATTTTAGCAGTCTCAACAGACTTTTTAGGGCTGATTTACTGAACTACAACTGCTTTCCCAAAGGAGTGAACCAGCTTTCTGAAGTAGTTTTTATTAACTAACTAAAGGGGAAGTTCTTAGACCAGCTCTTTTTTTCTTTTTGTTGGAAAAGTAGATGCTTTGGAGGTAAAACAAAAGTGGAAAGAGCAGTACATTCATTCCCTGGTACAGTAACACAATTTGCCTTTTCTAAGTGAAAGCTGATGACATGTTGTTTTGTGTAAAATTAGTTTAGTTATCTGAACTAATATGCTACATAAAAATCCATATAACTATTTGGGAACGATTTTTTTGAGTAGCTGCAGGTTGTTTACAGCAGAGGACTGAAGTAACTGTAGCATGAGTGATCGTTGCATGATAATCCCAGCCTGGTGCAAGAAGAATGTTTAAGATGTAACTAGAAAGTGATTGTGAAAGTTAATATTTGCAACAGTAGTGCAAGTCAATTTAAACACATTATAAAACATCAATGTAAATGTATTATTCTTGGTAAAATTGATCTACTTGAGTAGTCAGACCAGATTAATTCTCTGATACAGAGCTAGTTTTGAAGCTTCTTGTTATTTCCAGGGACAGACTGTTTTGTTTTTTGTGTGCTGTCATTATCCCACCCATTCACATATACTCAATACAGAAGTCAGTAAAACCAAACCAAAGTATCAGACAACTATGTCTATATTTTAGGTTACTTGTGAACAAATATAAAAATATTGGAGGCTGAGTGTGGATAGATGAAGAAAATATCACACCAGATT
Organism: Heliornis fulica; assembly: GCA_013399135.1. Taxonomy (NCBI): domain Eukaryota; kingdom Metazoa; phylum Chordata; class Aves; order Gruiformes; family Heliornithidae; genus Heliornis; species Heliornis fulica. The sequence goes on along the minus strand of VXBZ01000168.1, from coordinate 1,787,551 downwards.
GAAATTTCACATGAAAGCCCCTTGTCTGAACTACAAGAAAATGCCAAAGTGTGAGGTCAATGCTTGTCTAGATATACAGTCCACAGGGTTTATTATCCTGAACTTAAGATGATTATACTGTTTTAAAGACTCCTGAAACTCTTTGTCTTAAACTGCTATTAAGTATCTATTTGTAGAGAATTACTTGTACTACTAAGAGGCCATTCCTGGCAGAGTCCAAGGCCAGGTTGGACGGGGCTGTGGGTAACCTGGTCTAGTGGAGGGTGTCCCTGCCCATGGCAGGGGGTTGGAACTAGATGGGCTTTGAGATATCTTCTAACCCAAACCAGTATGTGATTCTGTAACTTTCTGAGACACTGTAAGTAAAGAGGAGTGGGGTTTTGAAATTGAGGGCTTTGTTTTGGTTTGGTTTGAATTTTATGAAGATCCACTGAAACAACGATCTGGTATGACAAAAATGGTAGAAAGTTGGTAAAATTCAGGCCCATGTTTATCTATAGAAACAGTTCTAGTTCTTTTATAGTAGTATGACAGGTTACACCTTATAAATCATTAGAGACACTTCCGCTTATACAGCTTTTCATTTTATGGGTATATTCAGTTCCCTGAAACTGTAAAGAAAAAAAACAAACACCAAACCCACAAAAAAAAAATCAACAAAAAAACCCCACACGAAAAACCCTCACCCACCTAAATCTATGGAATTTTGTTTAGAAATGACATTTTGCATGGTGTCACAGACTCTTAATAGAAAAATTTAGATTTACATGACTTAACTCTGATCTGCTTCACAGGACACTGCAATTGTGCACCCAGTTCCCATAAGAATGACTCCAAGCAAAATCCACATGCAGGAAATGGAGCTTAAAAGAACTGGAAGTGGTAGGATATTTTCTGTTGCTAAAGAGGAAAGCTTATATAATCAGAGTTGACTTTGCTTCCTTAAACATGCTAACTTTTTCTTTCTTCTCCTGGCATGAGTATATCTGGAGTTGTCACCAGCATAATTAATGAAATTCCCCAACTATTGTTCAGATTGGTGCAGTTTGAATTGGCCATTTGTTACAGTGAGAATTTTTTAAAAAAATATTCTGGTCAATAATAAGCAAGACATAATATAATTTTCCCTGAAGAACATTGGAGTTCTTCATTTATAGATGTGTCCCAATACACCAGTGTTTCCTGAAGCCTTGTAACTCACAATCTTCAGCATATGAGATAAGCAATTACCATGACACATTTCTTTAAAATTTCCTTAGTCTTCTAAATAGGTAAAGATTCCCAACTAACATATTAAAATACAATTTTAGTCTTGAGTACAGGACTTCAGGTAATGACCAAAAATTAATATAAAGCCTTGTCATCAGAAGTACAGGGCAGTTGGAATACATTTGTTTATTTTGACTTGTTTTTCCACCTAGATCATGCTAACCCTACTAGTCCACTACTTGTGAAACCACCTGATCTCTCAGAAGAAAACAAAATGAGTTCATCTGTAAAATTTACAGCTGGAAATACAGTTAGTAAGTATCAAAGAGTACTTTCTTTTTTTATTTCATTTGCTACACTATGCAAAATGTAGATCTGATAAATTCTTTAATGAATTAAATCTTGCTAGATAAGGATAAGTTTATTTTAGAGCTTTTGCTAAGGTTGAGATGTTTCTGATACAAAGTACATAATAGAAATAGTTATTAAGAAAGTTCTACTGATGTCACTAGAGATGCATTTGTGCCCATATGCATTAAAAAAAGTTTATTTTTGTCAGCTCTTTTGCATCTTCCTGTTTCCTATTTTAAGATGAGAAATTTTAATGTATGGAAAGTGAAATTGATTAAATCACACTTGATTTTACTTCCTCAGAACCATGTAACCATGTGTTTTCTGAAAAATGAAAACATATTGACCACAGAATTTTTTAGGCAATTCTCATATGGTTTGGTTACTAAGAAAATGTGATTGACTTGTAGTTTTAAAAAATTTATTTTATTTTAGGTGCAGCTTTTCAACTGCTTATTTGCTTCTAATAACCTTTCTGATTTTCAGTATTTCCTGTGTCTTAAAACATTTTGCATTATTTTCATTTGATCAGCCTAGCGCTCTAATATTGAGATCCCCGATTACATGTAGCATGAGTAAATCTTTGGAGTCTGTTTCTGAGACTTTTGTTTGTTTGTTTCCTGTAAGCTAGAAACTTCACTAAAAGTAAGGTTTGAAGAACTCACTAATCTCAGTCCTTTGCATTTTTAAGACAGATATTTTGGTTGGTTTGTAATACAGGAATAATCTAGAAAATGCTTTTTTGCCTTGTATTCTGCTTTCCTCACAAAGTCTGTTTCAGTGGCGTTCTCCATTCTGAGTGATGTCTTGAGCGTGTCTGTCTTTTCAAGCAGAGATCTGTTTTTACTAGATAGTTTTCTGATGCAAAAGAAAGAATGAGCAAACATGGCCTTTTAGTAGGTAAACTACCACTGTATGCAAGATCCATGTTCTGACTTCTGTACTCCTTTTTCCTTATCCAGGTATAGCTAAACCTTTGATAAATGGCCTGTAACTATAATTATACGAAGAAGTATTCTTTCCTCGGTGGAAGAATATAGTGAAATACACTGCAGTGAAGTTTGATTTATCATAATGCCACCCTGTAGTACCTCAAGCTGTAGTTACCATGGGATGCCCATCATTTCTGTGAAGAAAGGACTCGGGGCTCTTGCTAATATTGTAAATAATTTGGATGGTTAACACCTTTCAGGTGAACCCTGAAGAAATCATTGAATACAATCTAATTCTAGAAAAGTAAATTCTGGTGCTTAACAAAAACCACTATAAATTTTTGCTGACTTGCTGTCTTGGCAATTATGCTTCTTACTGTTCTTTAGTGCCATGCTTGAGTGGTGTGTCTGAACACCTCGTGTGCTAAATCGGTGACAGTGTCTGCAGTGTGCTTCCTTGAGCTGTTGAGTTGGACTCATTTTTACTCATGGACTCATGCTGTGTAATAGCATCTTTCACTTTTATAGGTTGCCTTAACTGAAAGCTGACAGCTTTCAGAAAGATTTAGTTCAAAACAGCTACCAGCTTTGAAGGTACAGAAGCTACAGTAGTAGCAAAGTTACTGTATTCATATCTGTACTGTACCCATCTTTTGTTTTTTCTGACTTCCCAGGTTGGTGACAATCCTGTAGCACTTCTAAAATCAAGCATGTCCTACTCCTTGCTTTTTTAATTTGTGTCCCCCTTGCACTTGTTGGCTAGATTGCTTAAATGGTACAATATCAGGTTTTTAAAATGTAAAACGTAAGTTTCATAATCAATACATTTTAAACACAGCTTTCTTGTTATTGTTTATTCGTCAGTTCATCCCAGTAGTAATCAACAGCTTATAGTAATGGGCAGGGGCAGTTGGGTTGTTTCGGATCCTTCAGTTACTCAGACTCAAGGATTTTGAATCCTGCCCAGATGATACCTTACAGGGTAGCAGTACAAGGAAGTAAACACTACTTAAAATAATTTCTTAAAACTTAAATTTTAAAAACATAAATATACGTATGCTTATACATATATATATATATATATGTATGTATGTTAGGGTACATAGATGATGAAACTCCCACTTTGGCAGGGGGGTTGGACTTGATGATCTCTTGAGGTCCCTTCCAACCTCTACAATTCTGTGATTCTCTGATTATGCAAAACAAGTATGAAACTCCATGTTTTCTTTTACCAGCAGATGGTTATAGCAGTTCGGACTCCTATGCTTCAGATCCAGAGCAAATTGGAAGTACTGTAACGCGGCAAAGGTCAGTAGAGTGGCAACTAAAACAAAAATAAATGGTGTTTAAAGAAGCTTGTTGTGAACTTCTGGTTGTTTGACAACTAGCTTGTAAGATGATTGGTAAAAAAAATATGTACTTAACTGTAACACTTGGGAATCTGGAGGTAGTTTTATAATGCATTAACAATGTATGTTGTTCCTATCAATATGTAAAGTAAAAATACAAAAAAATAACGTACTTTAAAAATGTGTGGAATTGACCAATCAAATGAAACTCAGTGTTCAGTCAGAAATATATTAATGGGAAGGGACCTTGTAATTTTATAGCAAAGAAAAGTGGAATAAAATTGGAAATATCAGTGTTAACTCAATCACTTTTAATAAAGGGCTTTTATGAAATGAAGAGTGGTCTTAAGACCCAACATAAACTAAGGGATTGGAAGAAGCTATGTAAGCACATAGCACATGCATTGTTTGATAAGATAGAATGTGCTGTACTAGCTGGTGCTAATTGTTACTGTTAAATCTGCCTAAATAGGGATAAAAACAGCTGCACCATTAACCATCTTACAATCAGTTTCAGAGGCAAGTTTCAAATAAAAAATAGGGTGTCTTCAACAGCAAAAAAGGATTTGAAATTGCCTCTCAGTACAGCATCTTGAAAACTTCATTCTTCCTTAATGGCAAATTTGGTTCTGTTGTGCTTCCATGTATGTTTTTGCACTATCAACGTGATGTTGCCAACATGGTCTTTTCATCTCTGATTTTGGGTTGGGTTCTCTTGCCGAGATTGTGTACATGAGCAACTTATTTCTGATGAGATACTGCTTTATGGTGCAGGTAGCTTCTGTCCAGATCTGGCAGCTCTGATAGTGTCCACCCAAGAAATTTTTCTCCCCATTCCTCTTTTAATTCCTTCCTCTGCTATCGACTGCAATTTCATAGCGATTACATTGTCCTTAACCCTACCGTTACTCCAGAGTACTTCTTGCATTTTTAAAAAGCAAAAACTGACAAGGCTGTGTCAGATAATGATACTTCAGGAGCATCCTTAAACCACTTTCTCCCTTTTGTAATCCTACTTATGCCTTCTTTACAAGACTAGCTAGAGGGATGACACTAGCCAGAGTCACTGTAATTAGATTTGTATTTCATTAGCTGAAGCCATAGAGCAGAGTGTTACAGAAGAATTGTCCTGGACACTACATTGAGCAAGCAAAGTTTTCTGTTGCGATTTAAGCAATTCTCTGCCTGGACTTATTCAGGAATTTCAGGTGTGTTAAACTTAGGGACCTCTTACCTCTCCTAGTTTTATCTCTTAAGATAGTTACAGAAGAATGTTAACGACATCAGTTTTAGAAAAGATGTTATTGCTTGTGTCTGACTTGAATAAGAGTAGCTGTATTCGTGTCAGTGTTTCAGTTAATCTGTTATGCTCAAATTGTACTAGTTAGGAAGTTTCTGCAAAAGCTTCCATTCTGTTGAATGGAAGCTTTATAAACATTGTTATACAGTAAATCCCACTTACTGCAGTACTTAATCCTTCTATCCTTTCTGAATGTGTGCTCACTGAACTTACAGCAGGTATCCACTAGATGGTGATCCTACCTAAGAATGAGTGAAAATTTCTGAAGATGCTGCCAAATACATAGATTTGGAAAAAAATCAGTCAGAATTGTACTCTGAGATACTCCTTAAGCTCAATATATGTGGAGGCAAGGCAAAGAGAAACTTAATGTTGCTCTACAACACTGAATGAAACTTGTTTAAAACCTAAACAGGATGTTGACTGTCTTGCATGCTTTGCAAATTATAGTGACTACCATCTGAATGGAATTACTATGTTTAGGGATTTCTGTTCTTGAACTATCATTGCTTGGGATGTGTGTCAAGCTATTGGTTTCTCAAAGGTAAATTACTTGTGGTAATACAAGAATAATTTGGATAAGTAAATAGAAATATAAAAAAACAATTGCAAAATCAAAGAGTGCAGGAAGGTTAAAACTGATTTTTTTATTCTTCAGAATCCGTGACAATCAGGCTCTATTTCATCAGCCAAGCTTTTTTTTTTTATTTTATTCGCAAACTTCAAAGAACTTTTGAATTTTATTTCAGCTGTAGCTGCCTAAAATCACTATAGAAGCTTCTGTGTTTTGCAGATCGCATTCAGGAACATCTCCAGATAACACTGCACCACCACCACCTCCTCCAAGGCCTCATCCTTCTCATTCTCGATCATCATCTTTAGATATGAACAGATCCTTTTCGGTTACCCCAGGTAAATACACTGTGTTCCTAGTATATATATTTTTGAGCATGTGTATTTCTGAAGCAGACTTATTTTTTTGCCTCTGAAGAAAGATTGTGTTTTTTAAAACATTGCCTCTGAATGAAAAAGCTGGGAACATTGTCAGTCTTCCTATTTGTATTAAAATATGTACTTCATTTAAAGAGATACGGCAGAAGTAAATCTGAATCCTGGCATTGTCCTTTAGATGAGAGTGGAAAGCAAAGTCAGGATATAAGGTTTTGTCAGTGCACCCACAAGCAATGAATTGCTCCTGCCAGTAATTTTTCAAGAGGAGTTCTGGTATCAATTGTATTAGAATGTTAAGCTGTCAGGATGTTAAGTATTCCGCTTCAGAAGAAATGATTAAAGGACATCTGATGCTCTATTTCAGTGTTCTTATTGCACTTCTGACTTGTCAGTGCTTTGTAATTCAGGATCACAAAGTATGAGAAGAGTGTGTAATGAGGAAAAAAAAATACTAAGATCAGGAAAGTGTGACCTTGTCTGGACTTTCAGCTGGAAGAAAGGACAAGATCCATGTTGTGATTCCTAGTTTGGTCTGTTTGCAGACTTGAAAGATGACATTATGATTGTGGTACTCAATATGACTGATTAATATTAATATGTAGGCAAAATGCAAGGTTTCTTCGTGGTGACAAGTCAGAAAATTAGATAGCACTATAATGTGAAGAGTAACAATCTTGGACAAATGTGATGTGTTTTTTACAGGACAGCAACAGGCTGGAGTTGTTGCCTACCCCCCTGCAGTGCCTCCAAGACCACAGCCTTCACAGGTGATGGCACTTTTGAAAAATCATACTCATAATTTGACACATCATTTTTGTCTAACTGATTTTTTGTTTATCTCTAAAATGAGTAGCATTTTAACTGTCAGGATGTGAGTGATGGCAAAACCTAGATTATAGATAAATATTAGCCTTTCTTGAATAAAGAATTGCTTCTGGTGGAACCATGGAAAGGGATTAAAGTAGAAATTGAGGAGAATAAGTGGCTCTGGAGCTCTGGGTTGTAGTAAGGAGAGTAATATTTTGGTTTTAAATGGGAAGAGGGTAGATTTAGATTGGATGTTAGGAAGAAGTTGTTCACTATGAGGGTGGTGAGGCCCTGGAACAGGTTGCCCAGGGAAGTGATGACTACTCCCTCCTTGGAGGTGATCATGGACAGGTAGGACAGGGCATTGAGCACCCATAGCAGGATGTTGGAACTTGATGATCTTCAAGGTCTCTTCCAGCCCTAATAATTCTGTGGTTCTATGGAAATTACACTTTCACATTTCTTTACCTGGCCCTGTGTAACTGATAGCCCATAACAGACTGAGACCAATCTTTCAGAGTTTTGCAAAAATAAGTGTTTGTTTTCCATCTGTGCCTGGCACGGGGTATGGTTTTACATAACATGTCCACTCCCAAAAAGAGCGATCCCTCTTCTTACTTTGTTATGGTGATCTTTGCAGTCCTAGTCTGAGTCAATTCAGTTGACTGATTTAATAGTAAAAAAGGCCAACAGAAGTTGTTTTTTCTTAATGAGATGAATCCTTAAACTGTTGTGCAGATCTGACATGTGCCAGATAAAATGGATTTTCATTTTTTTGTCTGGAGCTACTTGTTAAAATCTGAGTTACCAGAAGTTGAAGTCAGTCAATGGATCCAGAAATCCTCTGCAGGGAAAGAGGGTACAATGGCTTGCATACTCCAAACTGTGATCACATAAACATGTTTCCCTGTCAAACTAGACTAAAAGTCTTTTTCAAGCCTGAAAGAGCCACTCTGACCTGTGATACAGCAGAAACATTTACTTTTCCAATGAGTCTAGATAGTTGTATGGTGCATCATTCGCTGTTTTTGTCGTTCTCTGGATAATAACACACATGATTGAACTTCCTTTCTCTTAAATATTTCTGTTTTTATAAACAGAGTGGACTGTCTGTGTCTTGGATGAGATGTACTTTGTCCTACTGACAGATTCGTTTTTGGCCACTAAAAAGGCAAATAATCTCTAACATTCTATTGCAAACTGTTGCTTGGTGAGATTCTTTGCATCAGATAACTGTGTTAAGAACAACGCCACTAAATATCTTCATTATTTTATTGCAGGGTGCAGGTCCTCATGTGCATCGCCCAGTAGATGCTGAAGGCCTAATAGCTCACACCAGTACCTCACCTCAACAAATACCAGAACAGCCAAATTTTGCGGACTTCAGCCAGTTTGAGGCATTTGCTGTTTCAGGTGTAAACAAAGAGGAAGAAGATGAAATTGAAACACACTCAGAAGTCTTGCAGGTGGGCAGAAGTGAAGATTTTGTCAATTGTTTAATACCACCAATAGCTATGAGACAACTTTTAAAAATCTGCTTTGAGCTCAGTTGGAATTTTTTTATGTTGTCCCAGTCCATGGTTAGAAAGCAATTAAATTACACACTCCTACACTTTAGTGATTGCCAAACACCTAGGCAGAAGAAATTATTTTCATCTGAGTTCTTGGTTTTAATTCAAAAGATTTTGAACTTAATAGCATATGTATGTGTGCAAACATAATTTTGTCAGTGCATTTAAGACTTAGCCCAGGCAGAACTTTTCTTGTATTCACTCTTTTCAGCTTCTCAAATGACTTGCTCTTAAGTTTTAAAGTATATTATCTTAGTAAATAAGGTGGTGGTCAGGTATTAACGTTTACTAACACTCCATTAGTTTTGTTTTGTTCACAGCCATCAGACAAACAGCTGAAGTGAATGGAGCTCTGGCATCCTTCTATAATAGAGCATTAGAGATGTTTGCAAAACCTTGTTTCCTACTAGAGACACAGGACTTAAAAGTTTGGAAGCCTCAGAGCTTACTCCTATTAGAGTCATAATGGCTTAATTCTATTACACAGATTACTTCATGTTTTCCTTTCATAATTCATCGACTTCATCCAGATTGTAAGTTCTCTGGGGCATTTCTGTATCCTCAGTTGCAAAAGGATCAGTTGTGCTTTAAAGTTCTCCTGATTAGGAGCAGCACGTTCATGCTTCCTTTAATCAGGAAGGTCAGTGACATAGAACCGTTTGAGTACTCCTCAGGTACCTCGTTGCACAGTCAGATGGGTTGGCTTAAGCTGAACTGAAAACTGCTTAAGTTAAGCTTGCAATGATGGGGAACAGCCACATTGTGTTCCATTGGAGGGATTAACCTTTGGCAGTAACAAATAGATAACGGTGGTAATACATGATCAGAAGAGCAGTAGGAGTTTATTATCAGACCACAGCCTCTCTTGTGCTTTACAGTACCTCATAACAGTGGGGATTAGAGTTTATCCACAGTATAGTGCCTGAGGGCAGAGTATTTTCAGGTAACTATTGCATCTGTTTTTTCATAGTGATTTTAGATTCTGGATAGAATCTTACTCTCTGTATCAAATGACAAGTCTGACTTGATTCTGAAAGTGTAGGTTTTCACTTATGTGCTTTTTCTGTAATCTCCTCCCAGGGCAAAACAGCACTTGTGACCCAAGATAGTTTTACATGGTTTTGCCCCAAAGCAGGTGGTGATATATTCCAGTTAGTGCTTCTGAAGAAGGCTTGAACTGGAATTGTAGGTGTTAACTGTATTTGTGTATTAGGAACACAGCTTGCTTGTGTTTATTCCAACTGCTGTCAAATGAAATATTTGTTAAGAAGTAGTTTTCTAAATATAGTTTATATCCCCTTAGGTTGAAAAGCCTGCTGACTCTGCAAGTTCTCTTAGAGTTGCCAAAGCAGATGGAAGAGTTGAAGACAAAGCACCTGCAACTGTCCCCGCTAGTGCGGTATGTGAAGCACACTTGGAAGGAGAGCGCACTTGTCTTACATACATGAAATTATACATCTGTTCTGATTTGCAATAGCAACTTTGTGCACTACCACTTGAACTCAGTTTACTTAGGTCCAATATGTGCTTAAAATAGGCAGGTGCTCAATTTTTGCATCAGATGATCGTGATTAGCTTTATTCTTGAGATAGCAGAAAATGAAGATATTGAAGGGTTAATTTTTTTTTGAAACAGCAAAACGTTTAGTGTAGAACTCAGAGTAGCTTCTTTCTGTTGTGGGTGCATAATTATGGGAGCTGGGGGGGAGTGTGCTCCGAGATGTTTTGTATTGTCAGCTGTACCATGGTGTTTCTGCTTGTGCAGTTCTCTCTTCTTGGCAGTGTTACTGTCCTTTCACCAAAGGGTAGGATTTGGTAGTTAAAGTTTTTTTTCCAGACCTGTATGAGAACGCAGCTGGATGCCCATCAGAAAATATTGGATGGTTTGCAAATTCAGTTAGCTCAGTAACTGGTTTTAAGAATATATAACAAACAAGTTACCAGATTATAACCCAAGTAAAATGCGGCCTGTGCTTTCCTCTTCAGGGTAAAGGCACTACCCCACTTGCTCCACCACCAAAGCCTATCCGCAGAAGACTAAAATCTGAAGATGAGCTAAGGCCTGAAGCTGAGGAACATACACAGAAAACAGGTGTCATAGCTGCTGTTCTTGCTTCACAGCCATCTATTCCTAGGTAACCCAAGAAGTGTATAAATACATCTGTTACTGGAAAGTTTAAATTTAAACAGCATACGCGCTTTTCTGTTCCAGGGGGTGCAAACAATTTTGGTGTGTTTGAATTAGGTTAATTAAACAGTTTCAAGGTTTTTAATTTTTTAATGAGATCACCAAAAGTCTCTACTACTGGGAAACCTTGTAGAGATCTTGAATTTTGAAATGTAAATTCCTTAACTGCTGCAAGTATGTTGGAAGTAAGTGGTAGCAGTACTACAAGTGTAGTGTTTAATTTTAAATAGTAGTCACTATGAGGAGTCCAAAACGTGCTGTCTTTGTGTCCTATCATGAAAGTGGACTACTACATTAGGCACATTGAGGTAAACAAATGTGGGATGGTGTGTTGGGACTTAAAGTTGATTGTGACAAGTTTTTAAAATGTGCTGCTTGCTGTTAGATTGAAACCAAGAATGTGCAGCTTCTGCACAAACAAGGCTAACAGAGTGGAGTAGAAGAGGGAAAATTAATAGTGTAACAAGTTAAAATTGAAGAAAGGTTCCTGCTCGTTTATAAAAAAGGGACTATAAATGAGAGATTTAGTTAAGCGATGAAATTACTTACTACAATACTTCTAATATGTTCTCAGATCAGTGGGGAAAGACAAGAAGGCAATTCAGGCATCAATCAGACGTAACAAGGAAACCAACACTGTTTTGGCCAGATTGAATAGTGAACTACAGCAGCAACTAAAGGTAATTCCATCATCTTTGTCTTAGAGAGGAGCCTGAGAGAGGACAAGATGTTGGTGATGAAATGGGTGTCTCTGCAAACCAGTGATACACAGAGGATATTGGTATAAAATACACTGTTGTTTTCGTAGATCATATAATACACCTGATTATGGCAAGCTTTCTGAAATTACAAGGGCTGCTTTTACTTCTATAAACCACATTTCCCAATGCATTGATTTGCTTTCAGCTACCCTAAAAATTAGAAAGCAGAAATCTTAACTCTTAATAATTTGAGATAACCACAACAGCTATCAGGTATTTTAAAAGCTGTATTAATAGGAGCATCTGAAGCAGCTTGTTTTCTTCTAAAGGAAGAAACAATTCTTAATGTCTTAATACAAATTATTAACATTTTTAAACAAATGCAGTAATTGGAATATAAAAATTGCTGCTTAGGAACAATAGATATCTGCTTATCTAGGACAGATATTAATGGTTTTAATTTGTCTGTAGGTACCATCTTAACATCTTTCTCTTGCTGTCTTCAGATGCCTGATTTTAATTATGACATTAATTAAAAAAACATCCGAAATGCAAACATGAATTGATGTGATATTGTCTAGACTGGAAGATAGGCCATTTTTAAAAACAATCAAATGTGAATTTCACTTGTTGCCATTTATAAGAGTCAAGGTGTGTAAAATTCACTTAACAGTAAAAACTGGGTGGGGAAAAAGTGAGTTTCCAATCCTTTAACTGACATGACATCTTACCCCTTTTATATTTTGGACTTCATTTTAAACTATAGTTGAGTTTGAAGCTGGTTACAAATTTGTGGGTTTGAGTAATTTGAAAGAAATTGAAAAATAACTGAATGGCTTCACCTTTAAGCAAAGAATCACTTTTCATTTATGACTAATTACCAGCTATCCAATCTCCTAATCAGATTATTAGAAGAATTCTCTAGATTCTAGAAAAGACTCAAATGTTAGTTCTCAAAAGTGGAACTGACATTTACCAGGTTTGACTGCATGAGTAAAATGTTAATACTCATTCTTTGCGTACAGTCAGTAGAAAAATCTTTCTTTTGTAGGATGTGCTTGAAGAGAGAATCTCCCTAGAAGTCCAACTGGAACAACTCCGACCCTTCTCTCACCTCTAAGCCTACTGCCGTTAACTGTGAATTTACTAATTTTGAAAGGGGTATTGGTTTCAAAGCCTGTTTAAAGATCCATGCATCTAGCTCAGTGCACTCTATTTTACATTAAGTGTTGTGGTTCTGTTTTGTCAGTTTGTTCACTTTTGTATTTAAATATTTTAATTTCAATACTGAGAAAAAAAAAAGAACTTTTTTCCTTGAATGTGACACTGCCTCTCACATCATTTTCTGTGGGCATCCGTGCTCTTTGGACTTGAGTTTGCAGAGTTTGTCGCCAAAATTTCCAACTGGAATTTTTTAGTGGTTTCTTTTTTCCTGATGAAACATCTTTGCAGAAGAGGATTGCTAATCAGTTGACTTTAAACTTTTAAGCACATAAGCCCTTCTTTTGCTATGGCATTTATTTTATTGCACCGGAAAGGAGAAAAACTAGTAATCCATCATCAGCCGATGTTGCTTCCCAAGCTGTCCTTCACAATTGGAGGGTTGTTCACAATTCTAGAAAGCCTGCCCCTTCGCAATAAACCAACTTAATTGGGTCGACAGAGTTCTCAAAGGCTGTTTGCCACATCAGCTGGATTTGATTGGCTTTTTTGTTGCATACATTGTATGTAACCACAGATTGCCAGGTGTTCACATTTTATCCATTCATGATCCCGATTCAGCCGCATGCATAAAAAGATTTGTGGTCCAATTGGTCGTCTTATCAAGCCAGACCTTTTTCAGTCCTCCGTTTTGTGAGAAGAGCTGGGTGTAAATCCCCAACATGTTAATTACACATTACCTAAGCACCACCTGTAATTGCATGTTTCTTACATCACCTGTTAATAACAGATCACGTCCACCACTCTTCACTCTAACAGATTGTATTGTCAAGTAATGTGTCAATACCTCTATGAACATCTAATTCCCAGAAAGAAAAAAAAAAACCCAAACCAACGAACTCCCAAAAACAAAAACTGAAAAATTTGTTTTTTAGGAATTCTGGGGTACCTTCTGTCATCTTGTTTCCAGGCCTTACTTTTCTAGCATATAGACAGGCTTCACTATTAAGAGTTCCCTGAGTGTATCCTGCTATTCAGGTTGATGTACTGTATTAGGATTTGTTGTATATTGTATGATACACACCTTTGGATCTCATATGTAAATTTGCATTAATTGCTGACTAACAGCAGATATTCTATTTAATGGCTTCTTCTGGCTGTGGGATCATAGATGTTTAACTGCATGGATGTATCTCTGCAGAATCAGAACTAGCAGTTGTGTGATTTTTACACCAATAAAACAGCACAATATTTTAATTTTGTTGATTCATCTTTACCTGGGAATTGAAACTAATTCAAATAGGTGGGAGGGTTTTGTTACAGGTCTGCAAGGAAATTTTTGTAATTTTGTGGCATGTACAAGAAACAGTCGATCTTTATGCCTCGACCGTTTTCTTCCCCTCATTTTTTAAGGAAGACAAGAAGTGATCAAATTCTCTTGGTAATCTGTGGCTATATTCCTTTTGTGTCCTCCTGTAAGCAACTTCTAAAAAGTAAATGCTGGTACTGACATGGGTCAAAGAAATGTGTAATTCTTTTGTCTTCATTTCTGGTTTGATTTTTGAGAATACCTTTCCAAATTAAAACTAGCAGTCCTTGTCCTCAGTGTCTCACTATGGTGCTGTAATGGAAGTCTCTTAACATCTGTTCCCCTTACGACAGGCTAGCTCAAGTCCAGGTTTTTCTGCTGGATACGTTGTTTGTATTTTCTTTTTGGTTGTCGTATACAGACTGAATAGTTGTGGTTAATTTTTATTGCTATAATTATACCAACATTTTTTTCAGATGTCATGGAAGTGTTGCACATGGCTTCTGTGTGTAATCTGGAGCAAGATTCCCTGGTATGAAAGACAGGAATATTCTGTAGTGGCATGAAAGATGGTACTTTCTATTTGCATGTAAAAGGATTAAGAAACAATAGCTAAATAGGCACAAAGGGCAAGATTTTTACTTGTGTAGTAGTAGTCACGTACTGGTCATGTACTAGTAATAGTACATAACTAGAGCAATGCAAAAAGAAATCCCAAACCAAACTAAAACACAAAACAAAACTAAAAAAACCAACCTCTTTAAATTGATGGACTAGTCTCTTCTGATATAACTGCTAAGTAGCAAGAATAGAGTTTTTAAAAGTGGGGAAAACTGGGCCACTTGTAGTCAGAATGTAGATTTCAAACCAGTTTATCTTGTCCATAGTTCGTTTTTAAGAATAGAACTATTTTCATATTGATATTAAGCCTATGTTTACAGCAGCAGGATTCTAAAATCAGTTTAACATTTTAAGCTTAAATGTAAAAAGCCTTTTACATTCAAATGTGACGCAAACATAGGAATTTTTGTAACATCCCTATCTTACTAGTAGAGTTACAAGTTAGTGTCTCGAAGAACTGAGTCAATCTGAATATTTTTGTCTTGCCAACAAGTCTATTTTGAAGAATTTTTTGTAAATTACTTGTAATGCATCATTCAGTATGTTTTAAACCGGTTTTTCTTGACCAGAACTTCTAACTGAACAATTACTTACGTCTTAAGAACATCACTGACAGTGATGCTCAGAAGTTACCTCAATAATGTAAACCAACTTTAATCCCTTATAAAATTATTTCCCTGTCTCTCCTTTTGTTTGATCTCTACCCAGCTATATGATGCATTCTTTCATATGAATTTAGATTGTAAGCTCCTCGGGGCAAGGAATTACATACTGTGCACGAGGTGGGCTCTCCATATTGCAAGTATAAATGTACAGACTACTAGATAGTATGGAGTGTGGTTCATGTACCCAGCTAGAATGGATGGGCAGCAGCACACGTTTCTGAAGCTCCTGCAACTCCTGTGTTTCTTTGGACTCTGTAGGATTGGAGGAGTGTCTCTCTTCTCGTTTGATTTGCATTTCCTTTGTTTCCACTACTCATGTGCCTCTTCCTTCATTCTACCTGCTTTGGAGTACCCTTTTTTCCTCTATTCATTGCCTGTCTCTGGACTGCAGAGAAGATTTTCAAAATGCAAAGGTAAAGAGCGGAAAAGCTGCTTTCCTTGAGCAGTATTTTAATATAAGCTAGTATTTTCAATTTCTTTGTACTTCACATGCCCCTCATTTTACTTGCAATTGTACAGTATATGAACTTGGGGAGGGGTCCTCTTATTACTGAAAATGTCTTACGTGGGATAAACAAAGTTGAGGTTATAAAAACTTAAAACTAAAGAAAATAAATTTGCAGCAATTTTTCTTGTGTGAAATGTCTCTGTCCCTTATGGATGGGGTGTGCTGTGATTCCACAGAGGGCAAAGTTGAGTTTCTCTCCTGGGTTCAGCTACACAGACTTTGCTTCTTGACATGTTCTAGTCTAGCATCACAAAAATTTGTTACTCCAAAGGGAGTGATAACAATGCAATTCTTCATTTGGAGTATTGTAAAAATATTTGCATGCTTAGGTTGCTTTAAATACTTTACAGAGCGGTCCATGTTTGGCTTCAGTGTTCAGCTCTGTTCCCCAGAGTTTGTTTTTTGAGATGTACAACTTGATTTCATGAGCAGAATTCCAGTGTGTTTTGCCATGCATGTTGGTTTGCTATTCATTTATAATACAGCTCTCTAGAACAAAACCAATGACTTTGTTCTGCAACAGGGAAAAAAAAAGTAAATGTTATGTTTTCTTAATAGCCTTCAAAAACAACTAACTAGTCATTGTGTAGGAGCAATGTCAAAAGCGTCTTTATACTGATAACCAAATGAGACTATACAATGTTGTCCTGATAATTAGTCCTAGGTAAATTAGAAAGTTTTGCCCCCTGCCACAGAGTGTTTGAATTGTCTTTCAAAATTCTATTATGCTTTTCGGGGGAGGATTTAATACTATGTAATTTCCTTTCAGTAAGATTTCTTTAAATTGGCAGTATGGGTTTTAAAGATGCAATTAATTCCTGCTTTAAAGCTAGCTTGTATGTTAATTGTACCTAGCCTGTACACTGCTGATTGTGCACTTAATTGTACTTGACTATATACTGTACTCCAAAGTGATTTTACAGTACCTTATATAAGGTTTCAGTCTCTGGTGTTTTGGTTAGTGTTAGAAACAGCCCTTGTTTCATTATAACACTCAGAAGTTCAGAATTGTAACTCCAGGAAATACTTTGTGCTCTCACAGCTTACCCAAAGTGTTAAGATGACTATTTATCACACTGACTGTGGCACAGAAAGCCATGTGAATTCTCTTCCATCTCTGCTAGAATATGCTCTAGGCACTCTCACCTTTGCAGATATTAAGAATGCATCTCATTGGGAAGCAGTTGAAATGCCTCTGTTGTTCTGACAGGTCTTGATTATGAGCAACCTAGGAGATTGTCTTAACATCGTAAATAGCGATGGTGGTTTGAACTGCTGAGGACCTCACAGAGATAGATACACAACCTCTTCTACAGTCTTTGATTAGCCCCATGTAGCAGCTGCAGTGGCTTTTGGTTTCTATCATCCAACTTCAGAGGTCTTAACTGTGTTTCTCTCTTCGGCTCTGTTTAAAGATTGCCATGGGCTGGAACAGGGTAAATGTAAGAGACAGCACTGTGAATCAGGAATGCCTTCTGCAGGGAGCTTGTTGCTGTTGGTGTCTGTTCAAAACACTAACATGTGAAAGGCCAGTTGTATATTGAGAAAGGAGACACTACAATCAATGATTCACCCTGGCCTGCAGTTGGGAGAGTAGAGAGAGTGAAGTAAGCATCACAGCGGTTTCTGCAAGCCATTTCCCACTTCAGCAATGTATGATTGTCGGCAGAAGCTGAAGGGAATGCTTTGGGAATGCCATGGTATCTTTGAAGTGTGTTTCATAGAACTGCCGTGGAATCGAGCGCTCGGTACTGAGTGCTGTGTCTTGCCTTGCCGATCTTGAGCTGATGAAAGCTTGGGCTCAGTCTTAAGTGTGTGTAAAAAACCCCTCAAAAAACCCCAAAAAACTAAAAACCAGTGTATTTGGAGAAAAAGACTTAGGAAGGAATTTCTGGGTAGTTGTGATTCAGAAGCTGTATTCCATCACAAAATGCAGAAGTGACATGCCTCCAAATTGTTCTGTTCTGCAAGAAGCCTTTCTGGAGCTGCGCTCCACGAGTTTTTCACTGCCCTCGTGAAGGAGCCTAGTCACCTGCTTCCTGATAAGAAGGAACCAAGAGGTCATAGAAAAATTGAGAGGCTTTGCTGTACAAGCATACTTACAAGGAATATATAACTTGCTTTGCTCTGCACAGTGTCCTTGGAGATAAAGTACTGTTGAAGCAAAATTCCTGTGGAAAAGCAGTATTAACCTAAAGCAGTCACTTTATCCAAATTAAAAGGCTACTCATTTGATGGATGTTATGGTTTCCACCAAGTTGCTTCCATAAGTGGACTTGCTAACCAAGAAACACGTTGAAATGGATAATATCTTGGAACTATTTACACCAAGAGTATCTAATGTTATTTTGTGATTTTTTTTTTTATCATTTTCTCCTGTGGCCTTTTCAAAACAGTGGAATCTTTTGAAGTTTTAAAACCTCCTTTTTGCACGTAGCTGTGCATGTAGAACAGCAGGAAAACTTCTGTTCTGCTTGAGGGGAAAAAAATTACCCATTGATTTCAGTGGGGTTGCATTTCAGCTGTCAACTCAGGACTGCCCTGATCTGAACGAAAATTAGAGTACTGCCAAACATTGAACTGAAAATAGATATTGATTCCAAGCAAGAATTTGGTAAGGAAGGCATTATGATGTAATATTTTGTGTAGTTGTTTTATATTTGTGTTGTCACACTTTACAACCAACAGTAAGGATAAAGAAAAATTGAGGCAAATAGATTAAATTCTGTATCTAAAAGAAGCTGGTAACTCTGTGTATCTGTATCTGTAGACACAGAGCTATTATTCAGTTTGAGTACTTGATACTATGTGCTTAATTATAGGTCTGAATACACTTCTACCTTGTCTGTTTGAATTTAGTGGGAATTGGGTTGAGATTTGCAATTGTAGGCTCTCATACTAGTGTGTGATTTTATGATGCATCCACATGTTTGGATGATTGAGCTGGTAATTTCAAAATTAATTTACTGGTGAAACCATGGTCATTCCTGTGTACACTCACTTGGTTGTATAAACTTGGCGGTGGAGGTGTGAAATTGCGTGTGCAGGCAGCATTCTTTCCAAGCAAATCTGTGTTTTAAGTGTGTTCCTGAAACCTTAAGGTGAAAGCACATGCAGATGGAAACTTATAGCATGGTGCATCTTGTTGCTGTGAAGTTGCACAAAGTTAATAATCTCAGTACAAAATCCACTCTTTCTTGCAGCTTTGCAATCTTCTTGTAGTTTTCTTCAGGAAAAAATCAGTCCCAGACGTGGGATTCAGTGAAATCAAACCTTCATTCAAAGTGTTTCTTGTTTTGAACAAGCTGCGAGGAGTTCCTTTCCATTCCCAGCATGATATTGCAAACTTCCATGCTGGATCTCGACTTTACCCTGCGAACTGCAGAGCCCGTGGAGGCAACCAAAAAGGTTGGTATGTGTTTGAAGGGGCAGATTGAACTTGGTAATTTGTTTCACTCTGGGAATATTTCCATCAGAATACCATGCTCTCAAATGAGAACAAAAGAAACTGTTTTCCTGTAAAATATAAGCCAAGTTATTGGAGCTCTTTACACTCTCAAAACTGATTTTACTAATCTTTATTAAGAGGCTTAAAACTTCTATCCTGTACAGCATAAGAAAAGTTTTTTCAATTAGGTTGCATATTGTTTTTTTGTAAAACCAATGAAAGTCAAAGTAGGCCTGTCACTGTTACACTTGTTTTGAGCCAGCTGAGTTCATGACTTTAAAAACTAACATGAGACATGCTTTTTTCTTGTCATTGGGGGGTGTGTGTGTGTGTGTGTGTTAACTTACATTAAACTAGATTGAAAATCCTGACACAGAAATTGAAACCATTTTAATTTGTTGCAGTGGTATTATGAATGGTTTGAACCTGGAATGCTGGAATAGACAGTCCAAGGAAGCAGTGGAGTCACCATCCCTGGAGGTATTTAAAAGGCAAATAGATGATGTGCTGAAGGACATGATCTAGGGGTGGACTAGGCAGGGTTAGGCTGTGGTTGGACTCGATGATCTTAAAGGTCTCTTCCAACCCAAGTGATTCTATGATTTTCTTTTAACGTACCCTGGTTTTCTGTCACAGATACCCAGCAATTTTAAGGGTTTTCCATATCCGTGTTTCTTGTATTGGCACATGCTTCACTGTTAACTCTTTCAAGTGTTTTGAACTTTTCAGTCTTGTCAGAATTTTGCCTTTTGGCTTAGTACTGCAATACTGTAATGGTCAGGGTGGCCAGATGACTTGCAAATTACCCTTGTTCTTTCATTTGCTCTGCTCCCAGTCCTCCAGTTTGTGGAAGAACTTTGTTCTTGGTTGCTTTTTTTTTGTTTCAATCCTATAAAAGACATGTATTTCAGAAGTCTCATACTAATCAGTATTTCTAAATAGTAGGGGAGAAGTATCATTTATTACAATGCTTAGCTCTAGATTTCAGATCTTAAGAATTTGATGTCAGCTATTGGAAATGTCATATGGAGTTGTTTTAACTTGGAGATTAACAGCTCTCGTGGAAGTGTGCCACAGGACTCAGCATGAAACCTCACTTCAGCCAAGTTCAGTGCTCATGTGGCAACCTGCCGTGTCAGACCTCGATGTGAAATCGCAGTCGTTTCTGCTGTGCTGGCGCTCCTGACTAGGGTGAGCTCTTGCTGATACAGAAGAAACCAGCCACCTCCAGAGTTGTAGTGAAGGTGTCATGTTACTGGTGCTTAAAGAAAGCTGTATTTTTTTATTCCTCCATCCGGCGGGGCTTTCTGACCTGAGGCTGAATAAAACGTTGGTGCTGTTAACTCAGTAGTGTTACATATACATATCCATAGCATTACATATCTAATGCTAGTAGTGTTATGCAGATACGTAGCGCTGGGGACTGACAGCTGAAATGCAGCACCACCTCGAGCTTTGCTCAGTTCCAATGATAGGTTAAATAAAAAAAATATTTAAAATTATTTGGTTTTTAGTTGTTAGACTTTCTCATTAGGGAGAGCGAGCCCAGTGTCAATAGCACCCCGATGAGCAAGGGTACAGCCCTGCCAGGCTGGAGGGCTTCTAGCATGTGCAATTTTGGGGACTTGAGAGTGTTTCTGAAAGCCAACCCCAAGAGAGCCTTTGGGGCTGTGGTTGTTGTCCCAATCCAGCTCACTAGCAGCCCTTTGGCTAAACATGTTTACAGAAGGAATTTGCTACTGAAGACCCAGTTTTTCTGGCAGAAAACCCAACTTTGTTACCAAATACTGTGGGTTGCAGATTAATAAATTTAGGCAGTTCAGCCACCGTTTTTGTCTGGTTTTATACTAAGTCTTAGTGGGTTTGATGGCAGAGAATGTGTTTCTAGTGCTATTGTTGTGTAGGGAGCAGGGAATTAACAAATATGTTTTTGATGTTCATCAGGTACAAATTTTTGGTGAACATCATCCTGTAAAGCCTCGCTTGGCACACTAGAAAGTGAGTCTCCTGCCTGCCAGCTCCCAATTTCAGTCACATTCTTAGGATAAAACCCTCATGGTTTCCATGAAATTAAAAGATGTTGCGTTTTACAGTGCATATACCGCAAGAACTTCTGGCTCAGAAGGTGACAATCACTGCTGCACCAGAAGACAAAGGTTGAGTTTGAGAAGGGAAGTCGAGCTCCTACATCAACCTGTTTGTGCACCAAAAGACAAATCAAGTGAGCACAGATATTTGCATTTTTACAGTGTTTCTTACGTGCAGAATATTATTACCCATACTAATCATTGTGTCTTTATATTTTGTGTTGAAATTATCTCCAGCAGTTTGAACATCTAGAGCATTGGGATTTTTTAAGGAGTGATACCATCAGTTCCTCTGCTGCCAGACTAACACAGATAATAAATCCTTTGTTTCTTCCAAGGCAGTGCTGAAAGGAGGTGATTTGGAGGAGTGCTCTTCTCCTGCAAGCTTTTAACAATTGTAAGGAAGTTATTTGCTGTGGTGTCACAATGGTGAAAGAGGCAAACTAGCACAAAGCCTTTGTAGGCTGGTACCTACCAGTTAACACACACCAGCTGATCCGTTGCTTGGTACTTGTTCACTGTAATGCCTCGGAGTGAGCCAGACCAAGCCTCCAACTGTCTGTCAGCTGCTGTGCAGCGTTGGTGTGGGTCTGTGAGATAGATGCCTTCCCTCTGTTTGCAGTGCAGCTGTTCTTGGGTGCCTGCTCTGATGATTTGTTTGCATGGCCAAGCGTTTTTTGCTGCATGCTTGCTGGTTCTTCAGGGAAGCCAATACAGGGTTGGGTAGGTACTCATTTGTACTGAATACTCTACCAGGAGCAAAGGTGGCTGTGATAAATAAAGCCCATGTTTTGTGGTGATGACGACAGTAACATTGCTGACAGTGAATTTAATTATTAAAAGGGAATGAATTTCCAGTTTTGCTGTCTGAAACATGCTCTGTGTTCTCTGAACTCAGAGCTTGGTGTCTGTATATGGACAGAATGGATTTGGGTTGGGTTTCACTGCCTTCTGTGGGAAATGGGTCACTTCATTCTTTAATGTGAAAGATGAGAGTGTAACTCATGCAAAAATCACAAACCCGTGTTCTGAGAAATAAAATAGACTCCGTTCTCTGGCTGCTTTCAGAAGGGGTAGAAATAAAAATATATTGTTTCAAGAGTTGAAGCATATGAAAACCAGCAAGGATCATACACTGATGCTTCAGAATCCCCATATACACTGTGTTAACGGTGAAACACAAATGTACTGCAGTGTAACCATGACGAGTTGGGACGATGGGGATGCTGAACAGGCACTAACAATCAATATCCAATAGAAAACATGTGGAACACGATGTAGTGGTGAAGCTTTGGCATGTTACTGTCTGGTATAAAACACAACCAGCTCAACAGCATCAGGTCAGCAGGCCCTGATAAATTTGTTTCCATTCCTCTATATAAATGAGGATGTTGAGACACAGCTCAGCAGAGGACTTCATATGTTTACCATCTTAATATACTGAAAAATACCCAACAGTTCTTACCTATTGGTGTTAAGACTTAAGAGTTCAATTATTTTCTAAACAAAATATGTCAGCCTTAGTAGTCTGCCTTGCTGTTTTCAGAAGAGGCAGTTGGTACCACAGAATAGTTTGGGCTGGAAGGGACCCCAAAGCCCATCTAGTTCCAACCCCCTGCCGTGGGCAGGGACACCTTCCACTAGACCAGGTTGCCCAAAGCCCCATCCAGCCTGGCCTTGGACACTGCCAGGGAGGGGGCAGCCACAGCTTCCCTGGGCAGCCTGTGCCAGGGCCACACCACCCTCACAGGAAAGGATTACTGCCCAGTATCTCATCTAACTCTACCCTCTTAGTTTAAAGCCATCATTCCTTGTCCAATCTCTACATACAGAATTACAGAGTATTAGGAGCTGGAAGAGACCTCGAAAGATCACTAAGTCCAACCCCCCTGCCTGAGTAGGGTCATCTAGAGTTGGAACCATTTCCCCTTGTTCTATCACTGGCCATCACTGAGAAGAGCCTGGATCCATCTTCCTGACACTCACCCTTTATATATTTATAAATGTTAATGAGGTTACCCCTCAATCTCCTCCAAGCTGAAGAGACCCAGCTCCCTGAGCCTGTCCTCATAAGGAAGATGTTCCACTCCATTCATCATCTTAGTTGCCCTGCGCTGGACTCTCTCAAGGAGTTGTATGTCCTTCTGGAACTGACCCTTACAAACAGTCCCTCTCCAGTTTTCCTGCAGCTCCCCCTTCAGGTACTAGAAGGCTGCTGTAAGGTTGCCCCCAGACCCTTCTCCAGGCTGAACAGGCCCAACTTTCTCAGTCTGTCTTCATTGAAGAGGTGCTCCAGCCCTGTGATCATCTTTAGGGCCCTCCTCTGGACCTGCTCCAACAGCTCCATGTCCTTATGTTGGGGGCCCCAACAGTCTCACAAGAGGAGCAGAGGGGCAGAATCACCTCCCTCAACCTCTGACCACATCTCCTCCAACTCCTCTTCTTGAAGATACCTTTTTTTTCTTGTTTATGTTTATCCACAGATGTCTCTTGGAGTTAGGTTACCCAGATTGATGACACAGTAAAGAATGTCATCTTTGAAACACCATTTCAATTTACCTGTGCAAGATTAGGCCAGGAAACATTCAGTGTTAATACACTTTTATCTCCATGCAAAAATCTTCAGGAAACAAGGGAAGAGAAAAACAGCTCATTTTATGCAGCCTCTTAGGTACTACTAGAATTTTTAAAAGTCCATAGATACATCACAGCAGGCTTTTTTCTTGTGGGAAAAGGTAATCCAAAAGATAATAAGCATCTGCCATTAATGGATTGTGTAAGACGCAAATGTGTATCCAAGAGGAGATAAAAGAATTTTAATTCTTTAATTATTTGCAATTAATGCATTTTTCATGACTGGTGATTGCCTGTGGGCTTAAGCTGGTTGAAAAAATGGTGCTAATTCTTGTATAATTTTATCTAGCTGCTCAAGAAAGGTATTTGTTTATGTTCACATCTCAGATCATACTTCTGAGCAATGCACTTGTATAAACTGCTACAGAAATTGAGAGACAACACATCCAACAAACCTCACATCCATACGTTATGTGAAGACACACACCTGAGCAGTTCGATGGCAAAGCCCAGAAAGGAGAAATTCCCTCGGCTGTAGACTGTCCTGAACTCTGGGAACCACGGCGGGCGGTTCCGTTGTGGGAGCAGCGCGCGTCACACTGCTGCACTACACCGAGCTGCCAACAAGCGGCTAGCGAGGGTGCAGCTCTCCTGAACTGGAACGAGCAGCAAGAAGGACATTTTGCTTGTATAAATTCGCCACCCTAAGGAGCATCCCACCTTCACACGCCCGGAGGCAGGGGGTGAACACATGCTGCTTTTCACTTGATGTTCAGAAGTCAGGCTCTCGGTCAGGAGTTACTGTGCTGATACGAGTAACTGCCCAGTTCCTGCCCTCCCTCTCCACACATGCCAGCCAAAAGGCACCTTTTGTTCCTGGGCCACATGCCTGCTACAGACTGATGAAAATCTTTGCTGTCAAATAGAAGGATAAAGATTTAATTCCTGGTGCATTAAGTTCATAAAGTATAGAATGAGAATGTATTACCAAAAATAGATGTATGAATATCAGTTTTGATGCACCAAAAAAAAGAAATTCTGGATCTAAAACCAGCCTTATTAATCCGGATTTTCTTTCCTCGTGACTGAAGACACAACAATAGCAATTAATTTATAACTTGGCCATGACTACACCATCGCATATACTGATTTTATTGAACAGTAATTCTTTATCAAATTTTAGAATTTCACAATACCTCACCAAATTACAGAGACTGCTAGTGTGCATGCTAGTTCTAATTTGGTGATACTTCATAATTATTCACAGTGATGAAACAAAGTAAACTGCAAACATTCAGGCCATGCAAGAACTTGTATCTTAACACGGCTGAACAGACAGCAACATCTCTCAATTAAACATCATATTTAAAGTGTTTTATGTTATTAACAATAAATTAGTCTGTGGCTTCACTGACCAGACCACTAAATACAGTGTGCAGATTATCTACATACTGATCAGAAAGGCAATTTCACTGCTATTGTTATAAAAATTGGAGAAACACGAGCTTATATACAGATATCACTCATATGGACAACACTGGAAGAAATGTACTTCTGAGTTTCTCCAATTTTTCTATTAAATAAGGCAATAATAAAAAGCACAGGATCAGTAACCTACTTTAAAACTCTAGATTGAGTCCTGACAATTCAGCACTCAAAGAGGAATATGCAAAAATAAACACCTAGATTTGCACTTTGATTCTTCATTATGTAAAATTAAATAAACCCACCAAAACAAACAAAATCCCAAAGAAACAAAACTACAACAGTTCCTGATTCCACTGTTGGGAAAACCGGAAGAACTTCTGGCAGAATCCAAGCTGGATGGGCTACTCCTTCAGCCCGTGGCACTATTAGGAATATCTTGGGCATCTGCTAAGTGTAGTTTTTGGCTGAAGCAAACTGTTAAGGAATAGCACTTCCACATACAGGTGGAGTATAAGCAGGGCAGTAGTGTTACACGAAACTGTGCTCAGCCCCGTGACAGGTCTGCACCAGTCCTGGTGAATTGCACTCTGTTCATCCTCTGCTGCTTCTCAAGCAGTGGGTTAATCTTCCTTGGTGAGACTCAAGCGGTACACACCTCCAGAGTTAGCTGGCAGATCACTGGCAGATTTTTATCACTATTCTGTGATACTATCATTGCTTTCCACTTGAGTTCTTTATGAGACCTAGCCTTAAACAGCCTTCTGCAGACAGACTGTATATGCCAGTGCAGCATCCTATGTCTCAAACCCAAGTCCCACCTTGCCATCGCATACAAAGTGCATAACATCAGAAATAACTAGACTGCCACGTAACTGAATGCAGTACGCCTCAACGGTATTCGTGGCTTCTCAAGAGCGCGATGTAGAAGACAACCTGCAATGCTCTGGTGGGCTAAGAGCACCCTTTTGATCCAATTACCAAAACTCTGCTGAAGTATTTGACTCAACCATAGTCTGGCCCTAGAAATAAAAAATTTATGTTGGCTCGCTATTGACAGCAGAATCCCATATAAACAGCTGCATGTTTACTTTAAGAGAAAACAAAAAGGTAACAGGAGTCACACTCCAATGGGACAGAACACTTCTGAATACAGAAGTGGTCCATGCCAGCCAAACAAATCACCATATGAAAAAACAGCCTGTAAATAAAAATGTTAAGAGCTAGCCACTTGTGTATTGAGAAAGCTAAAACCCAGGCTGTACTGCAATGATAATTTAAAAGAAAGGACATTACTGAAGCGACCTGACTCTTAAGACAACTCATATGGGGAAATATGCTGTAATTTGATTACAGAAAGAAGTAATTATATTGGAAAACAGTCATTTAAGGAAAAGGATACATAGATGAATTCAGTTCTTCTAGCTGCAATAATAATGTAGAAAGTATCAGAAATGGCATTTCAGTTAGTCAACTGCAAGAATTCTGCTGATACGTTGAAATAAATACATGAAAACAATGAAGCAAGTCAGTAATAGCTTGGGCTGATACGATTACAAAAAGCAAAGCAAACCTGCAATGAATTCTGCACCAACAGAACTAAATCTAATTCTGCTTCTCTCAGGAAATTTGAGGAAAGTGTTGGGGTTTATGAAACACACTATAGAAGGGAGAAACAAAGCATAGAGTACATAAATCACACATAAGGAATTTAGATCTTCCCTAGACATTGGAGGGTGGACCACAGGGAAAGTGGTCATAGTTCCCTGGTGTGCTGCCCATCTCTAGCAGACCTATCTCCTCAGGCAGTTTACAACCAGGCTGCTCCACCTCAAAACCAAGATGAGCGCAGGGTTCATGTTTCAATTCATTACAGATCTACGCCCTCCTCAGCTCTAACTCCCTGCCCAGCCAGTTGTAGTGTTTGCCCACACAACTCAGAAGAGTTCGGTGTCTTCTACCTTCCTAGTACTTACATCTGATAGCAGCCTGTCCAGGTTGGAGTCACTGGCTAGTTTTCTTTTGTCTTCAGGGAGTTCCTCCAGCTCCCCATAGAGCTCCAGATTGAGGCGAGCAAGTTTCTCCTGCATACTCCGCACATGCTCCATCTGCTCTATGGAACACTCATTTCCTACAGGGGTGAGCAACAGCGTTAGATAAAGAAACCTGAGAAACCAAACAATGTGTGAAGACGCAGGGTTCCTCCATCAGAAGAGAAGAATTAAAACATCGCGTTTCCAAGCTAGTTTGCTTTCTCAATGATTCCTCCCTGTGTCACAGGCTGCCATTTCTGTCACCCTGACTGCTGTTACATTGTGCTGAATTTGTAACTACTGCCTATACTGAACTGTTTTTTAGAATATACATGGGAAGCAGATGAGTGTCTTGTTTTCTCCGAAACCTCCATCCTCTGTGAGGCAGTAAGAATAGCAAGATGCTAAGGCAGAAAAGTAAACTGGAGTAAACTGGCATAAGAGTAAAACCAAAATGCAACTTGCACTGGATTGCATAGGAGTTGTTACCTACAATGTAAATGCTGAATACAGTTACTGCTTCTTACTCCTCTATCCTAAATAAGCAGATTCTAACTTGGTATCTCAAATCTGTAAGCCAAGTACTGCCTTTGGTAAGCCACGCTGGATGGCCCAACCAAATGGCATTTGAATCCATTCACATCAAAGACAACCTTACAACAGGACTGTAATTTGAAAAATGCAGTAAGATCTACTAATTACATTAAAACCTCACTTCATACGGCAAAGTCCAATATGACAAACTGGTGGTCCATCCATACAGCCCATTTGTTTGCCAACGTTACCGCCGTGTAGCTACAAAAACAACTATCATATACAGACAGACAAGATAGTTCATGCACTTACCAAATGCTTGAAGTTTGCCAGAGTGGAAGTCATTGAGGAGGCTCAGAAGTCCCCTCTCCATTTCCTGGACATCGGATACATCTGTGAGAAAAGAATGCTGGATTGGTGCTGCCTGTGCCCCTTTTGCTTCACCTCCTGGAGGCTTGGCTTTCTCTTTTATTACACTGGGGGAAAAAAAAAAGGCTCATCAAAACAAGGAGGTTACATCCTGCTTTCACTGAGAATCTGACATGGAAGACAAGTCTATATATGAATGAAATGGAACATACAGATTTCAATCGCTCCTTTTAAGTAAAGAAAGGGATCGCTGGTTTGTTTTAAGAATAAAGAAAAACATGACAATCTAAACAACTTGATCTGCAAAATGAAGGACTCCGACGATCTGCTTTCCTGTTGATAGGAGGAAACATCAACGGTGCGCATGTATGCAATGGCTACCTTCAGAATCTCTGAAGAGGACCATAACCCAACAACGCCACATGAGGAATTACCTCCATAACATCAACAAGCATGAGAGGGAAGCCAGAGAGAAAAACCCTCAGCAGTCATACATTCCTGTTGTTGCAAACACCTACAGACTGCAAACAGTGTGGGAAACAACTTGTTAAAACCTACACAGAAAAGTATCCAGGAAAAGCCTCTGTATAAGTTTTGCTAGATATCCTTCTTCCCTATCTTCAAATAACATCTGAACTTTGTAAAACTTGCCATCAAAAGCAATCTCCCTGTCCTTTAACACTTTTCAAGAGGTTTTATTTAATTAGTGAAGATAATATGATTTATAGCATAGTAAGCTCCACCCTTCCCTTAAATACTCCCATGCTCTGCAAGTCATACATTTTCTCTTTCCTGTGGGAAATAATAATTCTTTTTCCAGCCTAACAGCTTCTGTAGCCTACAAACTTTGTATAGACTACGCAGTCTATATGCTAGAACAACTAATGGGCCAACAATTATTGGCTCTGGTTCACCTCAGAGCAACATGTCTCTATGTAGGTTCAACTTTAACTACTCCTGCTTCAATTTCAGGCTTAAAGAAAGGTTTTTATGATGGAAACATCATCAACATTTTCCACCTCTTTCTGAAGTTCAATACAATATATTACTGCTCCTAGAAAACCTAGTACGTTCTTGCAAGTAAAGTGAAAATTAATTACATACTCCGACTCCAGTAACAGCAGAGCATGCTCACGTTGTTCTATCTATTACCACTACGGACTGAAGCAGTTGAGAAACTGCCTGTGTTGCCACTGCTCGGTAAACTTCACTTAAGCATGGAGCAAGAACATCCTTTTCCAAAACTTAAAAAAAGAAGGAAATTTTCTTTTCTAACCAGTACTGTGGGCTATGAGAAACTGATTTCTAGTATGGTCCATAACAATGCTGAGTCTTACAAACTAGTCAGCCGCAGCCAACATATTATCCATTATTATTTCCTTCAAAATATTACCAGATCTTCCCTGTACACTTTACATTGCAGGAATGCATTATGTTTCCATCAGGTCAATACCGAGTCCTTTAAACAGACTGTTCTAAGGAGGACAGTTATTTAATCTTCAGCTAATACTTACAGATCAATAAGATCAGCTTCCTCGCTCTGGCTAACATTTCACTTTAAACACCCTCTTCACTCATTTATCTACTCTACCTACCATGGTCAAGAAATACATTTTCTAACATGCAGGAAAATTAACACTCCCAAACTGAAACAGATCTATCACCAGTAACACACATGCTATTCCTAAATGGGACTTTTTTATAAAGAGTCAAGTGCCTCTCTCTGCGCATGCTACCACTGGCCACGCTGACAGGTCCCCAAACACACCAGGAAATTCCAGTTCCAGCTCATCCTGTTCAATTCACATCCTTCATTTCCTGCCCTACTTGTCAGTCCCAACCTTGTGCTCACGTAATGTTTTATTTGCTCCTCACAGCTGTACATCTGGGGCTCTGCTGTCTCCCACGCGATGCCATCTGCTATGCCTGACCACCCAACTCATCTTTCACCAGTCACAGAATCACAGGGGTTGGAAGGGACCTCAAGAGATCATCAAGTCCAACCCCCTACCAAAGCAGGTTCCCTAGAGGTCACACAGGTAGGCGTCCAGATGAGTCTTGAATGTCTCCGGAGAAAGAGACTCCACAACCCTCCTGGGCAGCCTGTTCCAGTGCTCTGTCACCCTCACTGTGAAGTTCTTCCTCACATCAGTGCGGAACCTCCTGTGGTCCAACTTGTCACCTCTCCAGCTAAACTGTTACAAGTCTACAGCGCTGCACAGCATTTTACAAAGCTTACTAGAGCACTGAGCATCTTCCTTTGCTGTAAACACTGCATTAAGCATGAATCACTTCGCTAAAAAAAGACACAGCATCAAAAATTTTCACAAGTGTGAAGCTCACTCTTCATTCTGTCCCAGCTGGTCTAAACCCACTTTACACTGAGTGCTGACGTGTTTCTGACTCTCAGTTCCACTGAGCTGGCATGATGCTCCCAAGCTCACCGCTTCAGCTTTGGTTTCTGTACTGCAGGCTGTGGCGCGGGATTCGAAAAGGCTGTACTTTTACTGACTGGCACCGAGTTCTTCTTGGAGGTAGTGACCTGAGCGGGGTGACTGGTGGATGACTTGGGGCTCCTCCTCTTGATTTTCCTTTCTTCCATCTCTTCCGATTCACTGCTGCTCGACTGGCTTCTCGTCCTCCGGGGGGGG